>LPNX010656788.1:331128-346952 GCA_001517045.1 Pseudotsuga menziesii
TAGCCGCTGGAAATCTGAACTGGGTGTCTTTATTATTACTGTTTGTCTAGTTGTTTTTGTTTCTTTCTATTTACCCAATTTTTTTTTCTACATTGCTTAGTCTATTGTGCTAATGTTATTGTTTTATCCACATTCTAGAATTTTCATGGTACTTTTAATTTTTTTTATATGCAGCCTACTAGGAGAGATCATGAAATTCAAGGTACATTGACAAAAATGTGCTCTCAGGACTTCTATTTATGATTCATCCATGGGTGCTTGCCTTCATACTTTATATACCATATGTCCCAAACACATTGTTGAATGTACAACTAAAGATTTGCTAAGTGTGTTTGCTCAGACTTTTCAGAATACAAGTAGCCAGGGACTGAAGGTAAGCTGTGTCTCAGCCATGATTTAGAACTCCTATGTAGATCTTTTTTCCTGAAAGTTGAATAATAATTTTCTCTTCATGTTCTTGTCTCAGGTGGCCATGTGCAGTGCTTATGTTCGGATAGTTAATGCATGTCCACCACATATCTGGAACTTAGACATGCTTGTTGACCTTTTGCACTACCCTGGACCTTGTTTCCAGCTTGTGAATTGTATTCAAGTCGCTGTGGAAATATTGGGTCCTCAGGCTGTAGGAGGTCAAGTTGAAACAAATGGTGCCAAAGAAGCCGAGCCATCCTTGAGTGACTTGGCAGTAGAAAGGGTCTCTCCTGTCAGGAAGAAAAGGGTCAGCAAGGATGGTATAAATATACAGATCAAACGTCTAAAGACATTTGATGAAGGATTCTTGAGAATGGACAGAGACACACATGTTATGGCTTGGCCTTCAAGTGGGTCAGACATAAATTTGAATGAACAGACTGTAGAACATAGCTCCAAATATGATTTGTTACAAGAGAGAGAATCATATGCAGCTTATTTTGATGAACTGGTTCTGAAGGTTGTCAATTCCTTAGATCCAAACAATGTTTATTCAGATTCAATGAAAGAACGTGCCTTAACTGCTCTGAGTATGCTCTGCCAAGTATTTTCTAAATATCCAAAGAGCTTATGTTATATTCACATATCTCGGAAACTTATGGCATCGATGTAATGGATGTCTATAAAGGTTCTTGTTTTTAGACTCAAATGTCTTTCATAGGTTGTGGTCTGTTTGTAACTTTGTATAACAGTCAATTTTCTTTTCATTTTGCTTTCTAGTTTTACTTTTCTATTTCTGATTGCAGGGCCAGGAAGGAACTCTTACAATCTTTCAGCTATCCATATATCTGGATGCAGTGGATAGGATATTTCTTTTACAAAGTAAGTTTTAAAGTGAAAATAGTTTGGTGGTTCCAAATTTAAGATCAAACAAGAAAGCAAGGCCTACCTCTGAAGTTGTTTATTTTTTCAAATTGATTCTCCTGAATGGTTTTTTGATTTGTTGCAGATGTAAAGTTACAAGTCTTATTCTGTTAATAATTTGAATTAGTATGTATTGAATGTAGGTTTTCTTCCTGGAGAAATGAGGCTTATAACCAATATATGTGCTGATCCAAGCAGCAGAGAACAATTTGAGAACACATAAACCCTTTTTTTCAATTTTAAAACTTCCATGGTTGTTTCTTAATATTGACAACCAATCTGATATCATCAGGAAGTCAAAGTACAAAGTTATCAGTATGTTGTCTAAGATAGGGATCAAAGAAATGAGTGAAAACATTCTCAAGGTTTTGGACCTAGCATTGCAAGATCAGAGTGCTGATGTCCGAGCTGAAGCTGTTGCATCTATGCCTATTCTTGCATTCAATCCTAGCTATGATATTATTACAGCCATGTGTAAAAGATTGGAGTAGGTGCTGCTTAAAATACAGTTAGGAATTATTAACCTCAATCCAACTTTCGTAATTATCAGTTACTGATACTGGATTTCTGATATTTCAGGGTCTTGGTTCAAGACAAATCTAATAAAGTTCGTGAAATTGTAGCTCATGATATTGGATACATCGCATGTATCTCCGCTACTCTTTTAGAAACCAATTATGTAACTGGTTGTCTGTGTCAACTCCACCAAAATTTTGGTTCAGAAGTGAATTTGGGAAACATAGATACTCTTATATTCGGATTCTTTTTTCCCTTGGAAGTTTTTAATCTTCTTATTGAAACATGAGCGTATGCTTCTTTAATATATCATTATTTAAATTACATATAACTAATTTTTGGATTCCAATAATTATATACAGGCGTATCGTGATAAAATTACTCATGACTTATTTTCAGCGGCAACACAGCAAAGAGGTACATGATACAAACTGACATTAAAATATTTACATCTTGACTGTATTATTTGTTTAGCCAATTGTGACATGGGCTGTTATTGCTGAGGTTGCACAGGTTTTAGATCTCATGGTAAGGATGCTGGGATTCACTGAGGAAGATAAACAAAGGATAGGTCTTGCACAACAAGTTTCTAGTAAAGGTGTTGTTCGAGGTGTTCTGGGCTTACCAGGACGCCTTGTTGGTGGCATCATGGGAAGCGGCCCATCTGAAGCTTCACCTCCTATACCATCTGAGAAGCAGGTATCTGTCAATACTGGGGAAATGGGGACTCCTGCCATGACAATGATTTTCTAGAGATGCTAGTAGTCAGTCACTAAACTAAAAGACAATAGTTTGAGAGTGACAAGGCAGTAGATGATGCCATATTTATGTGTATTTTCCTCTGTTTGTTGCATGTAGAAGTCTAAGAGTTAGTCTTTGTGTTTTTCCTTTGCAATGAAAAAGTATTTTATTGTCTCCTATACTGCATTTTGCATTTCATATGGTGGATATATAGAGCTGGTGTGAATTTCAGTCCTTTTCAGATCTTTGGATTGATTTTCTACTCAAGGAATCACAAGAGAGAGAAAGAAGAGAGAATGTTGAAGAACAAGCTAAAGCAGGCATCTCCAGGCAGGATAGAGAGCTTACATCTGCTGATTCAAGAGGCATGGCTGCTTCAGATACCCTTGCAAGTGCTGTTACAGGGGATGCTGCCTTAAAATATCCCCTAGGCACACAACAAACAGTACACTCAACTGATCGCTTGTCAAACTTTCCAACAACGTACTCATTTGTGGAGCAGAATCCAAGGACACACAGTTCAAGAGGTCAGTGGGCTAATCCTGTTGATACAGAATTTTCAATAGTTCCTCTAAATTCTGTTGTTTTACCAACTTCTGCAAGTAATAATCAACATTCAAGGATAATACCAAGGCCCTGAACTTGTCAGTGTATTATAATGGTAAAGGAATTCTTGTACAAGGCGGTTATTATCATGCTGTATGATGTCTGATTTGTGAAGTTAATTCTGAAGTTCAAATTAGTCATTTGATCAAGCTGGGAATGTAAGATGTTGCTAAAAGTTGTCACTTTGCACCATCCAACGATCAAATGTACTCTGGGAAAATATTCATTGTAATTTTTTTCCAAAATTAGCAGCAGTGCTCATGGGGAAATAATTATCGATACATAAGTGATTCTTTTGGGCAGTGTTAAGTGGAGAAATTAAAATTTTCGAGGGGTTTAGTGAACACTGGCTCTGATTTTTGTGTCTATTGTAATCAATTTTTTTTTATTGGATTCTATCTCAAAGAAGTGAGAAAATGTATTTTTTCTTATTAACCAATGCTCCACGACTGTGTCTCTATTCTTTGAGGCAATATGGAAGAGTTAGTGCATAACTCTTTATTTAGATCATGGTAAGGCCAAGGTGTTGATCTTATTCTTTTCTGGTGGTGCAACCTTCAAGATAATAGATATGCTCAAAGAAGAAACAACAAGAACAGCGTGCACAAGATCAATAGTAATTGTGATAGGAGCTACACGGGTGGGATCTGCTGAAGGCTCTGCACCAATTGGCAAAGCAGAACGAGGTGCTTGAGGGCCACCAAATCGATATATAAGCAGGTCACTGAAATTTACAATATTGGCATGAGGTGATAGTTCATTGGTAAGGCCATAGAAGTATTCCTGCAACATAAAAGCAACAATATTTCAATATTAAAAATTTGAGAAGTATAGCATTCAAGCATACCTTCCAGACATCAGCCATGCCTTGTATTTTATAGTGAGTAATGCAACTGAAAAATGCAATTGCTTGCAAGGTGGAGATGTGCATGCATTCAAGCATAAGTTAATTAGTTGACAACCTATTACTTTTTGAATACTTTAGTTTTATATTTGTCAGAGGATAATTCTCTGAATTGGCCCTGTGAAACTTTCAGATGATGACTGTGCAAAAACCTCCATTGTTTATTCTTCAGGTCTGCATCTTTTTGAAAGTTTATCAATTTCTTAGTAATCTCAAAACATTCAGCTTTGGTTGCTTCTGCTCTCACTATAGATTTTATTTTATGACTGAAGCTTCTGAGTTCTAGCATAGGCTGCCTCTTATTTTGAATTCCTTCAACGCCATCAAGAATGGTCTCCTTGGAAAATTTGCATAGTGAAAATAAGATCAGCTTATCATCTCAGATGGGCATTCAAATCCAATGGCTAGTTCTGGCTTGGCTTTAGATTGGAGAATTCCCTTCCTCGCTCATCTTACTTAAGAAGTCCCACATGGGGGCATTCTAACATTATAAATTGCAATTGGTTTTTTCCTGCTACAGGTATTGGATTCCGCTTTCACTATTTCACTAATAGAAGCAGGGGCCGCTGTTAAGTTAAAGAAGCAAATGAATGTGATGCTACTTCTGATTGAATTGAAAAACCTATTCTGTCCATGGATATCTTGACTATTGATCCTTCCTTTCCTGCTATCATTCCTGGCATATTTGTCCGGAAAACTGGTTATTCTCGAGCAGCAAGAGGACATTCTCGAACAGTCACTTTTGGATTCGATGCTCTCCTTGGCCTTGCCCTTTCTCATGTATTCTATTCGCCTATTCTATGTGCATCGGTGTGGGTATATTCCCCGATTGATTCATTTCCTTCCATGGAAACCCTGGAATTTTGGCCATTTGAAAACATATGTCAATCCCTAATATCGGAACAAATTTTTTTTTTTTTTTTTAAATTGACAGTCGTCACTTAACCGATGGATGTAACCGTCTCTTTACCAACGACTACATTATATAGCCGTCGCTTAAACGACGGCTTGAAGGCTATTTTTTTTTTAAATTGACAACCGTCGCTTCACCGACGGATATAACTGTGGCTTTACCGACGCCTACATTCTATATACGTCACTTAACCGACGCCCTGAAGGTTATTTTTAAAAAAAAAATTCCCTACCATCGAAGAAATTCTGTCGCTTAACCGACGCTTTACATTTAACCGACGGTAAACTGAGGTTTCGGTTAACCGACGGCTTGGAAGGATGTCGGATAATCGACGATGGACCACCGACGCCTAAAAAAAATCATAGTGTCATACATGCGACAGAGAAGTGTCGAAAGTCCGACAATACGGCCGTCGGATTTTTGGTTGAAATGTAGTAGTGAGTGAATTGGAAACCGCTAACTGTCCACTTGTTGAAGCGTTAGCATGGGCCTCATTCTGGAAGTTTTCCAGCGTATATCACAATGCTAGAAAAAGGGAGCCACCTCATGCCTGTGGAAACCAACTCATGACAAGGAAAGAGAGAAACTATGTGTTGGCATTAAAAAAATGAATTGCAATAATGGTTGACTTGTCCTAGAAGAGAAGCCGACCACTAAAGGGTTGACTTGCTCACTTTCTAAAAAATTTATATATGAGAATTCTTGTATGCGAAAGAGAGTTAGAGAAGTAGAAGTAGTTTTTAGCCCAACCAGTTTATGTAAATTTAGACTGTTTATTCTTAATGGAAAAGTTTTGTTAGACTATTTATGATCGTGCTCCATTAACACATATTAGGTTGTAACTCTGTTTGTTGGGAGGGTCCCCCGCCAATCAGAGTTTTTATTTTCATATAATCTCTTTCCTTTCTCCGTAAATTAGCATATGGTTTATGTAGTTTCATTTCTTCAATTGTTTATATTGTTTCTGTAGCTTAGATTTCATTTCAAGTTTTATGATGCTTATAACTTATATTTCATTTTAAACTTATGATGCTTATGTAGTATTTTTTTTCAAGTTGGAAACTGGTTGCATATAGATTAGACTGTCATTCTTTTGTTACAGTTCCAGTTTATTAGATTAGATTGTAATTCCTTTGCATATAGATTAGATTGTCGTTCTTTTTTATGCATTTGCACATAGACTGGATTGTGATTCCTCTACATATAGACTAAAATGCAAATTCATTTTGATGCATCTACATATTAACTAAATTGTAATTCTATTTATGCATTTCCATATAGACTAGACTGCAATTTCCTTTTGATGTATTTGCATATAAACTGGGTTGTAATTCTTTTTGATGTATTTCTAGTTTATCATTTGATTCAATGTTAATAGAATAAATTTTTTTCAGTATTATAGGATGTAATCATAGTTAGTTTTAATTATGTTAGTTCTTAGTATGCTCTAAATTTATTCAATCCTTAGTCCCTTTTTAAATTACATTAGATAGTAATGCTTTTAAATTATGAATTGTATTATCTTGTAGGGTGAGTAGGTTTGAGTTATGAATCATAATTGTATTTGAAGCAGCTGTTAACTAGATTTAAACTCATGTATTCACATCATAGTTAGTTTTAATTATGTTAGTTCTTAGTATGCTCTGAATTTATTCAATCCTTAGTCCCTTTTTAAATTACATTAGATAGTAATGCTTTTAAATTATGAATTGTATTATCTTGTAGGGTGAGTAGGTTTGAGTTATGAATCATAATTGTATTTGAAGCAGTTGTTAACTAGATTTAAACTCCTGTATTCACATCTTAGTTAAGGGCATGCACAGGTCAGCTGATCCAAAATAATTTAGATCAATTAACTTTTCAAAGTTTTAAGTATTTCTGTATACAGCCTGTCATACGGATAGTCTATTTGCTTCCTTATATAGACTGCCATTTCAACCTGCTGTTCGGTCTTTTATACAGTCCTTAGCATAATTTACATAATTTAGGTCTATTTCTTCAGTTTCTTTGAGCATTTTTCGATTAAGGATGGTTAGACAGTAATTATACTTCTTTTCAGAGTATGTAATTAAATTATTTAGAGTGTTTATTAAGCCTTTAAGCTTTCTTACCATATGATTATATTAGTTTGAATTCATTCTATTTTTGTACATGCGGTTTAAAGTTAATTATAATTGGTATATATATTGATTGGTCACTAATAGGATTGTTCTTTTCAGATTAGATGGTTCCTAAATAAGAATTTATATTATCATTAGGTTTTCTTAGTTAGGTCTTTTCTTTTGCATTATTAATAAGTGTTTATGGTACAAAGGAACTATGTTTACCATCACTTGCAACTGGACATTATTTAGTTTACATATCTTGGTAGAGGTAAAGTTAGAATTAATTCCCTTTAGCTTCTATACCTCATTTGAAAGCCACTTTGACTCTCCTCCTACCCCTGTCTTGGTCACTGTGAATGCTTATCCCCAAAACAATCCAGGAGAGTGGCATTAGTCTGAATTTCCATATAGATTTTTAATTCAATATTTTGGTTGATGTAATTCAATCTTCCTTTGTATAGTTAGTTTCGAAGTTGATAATTTTCTATCTTGTTTTCATTTTACATCAAGTATGTATAAAGTAGAGCAGTATAACTAAATACTACACTAGCCTAGTCATGTTGCTTAATCATCTTAATCTGTCGAATTCTTAGGAGTCTTTTCTTCTTGTTTAAAAATATCTTTTGATTTATTTCTATTAAAATATTACCACAACACCTTAGGAATCTTTCTTCCTTCGCATATATTTTGTAGAAACTCTAAGCTTACAAACCCCGGTCGATAATTAAATATTTGGTAAACTATTCAAGACAATGTTTTACCTAACAATTTGGCCCAGATTTAAGCTTAGGGTCGAAACTGGATCTAGGCGCATTCGGTATGATCTCATATAAGACAAGACTGAGAATAAATCAAATCCAATTATTGACCTCTAAAGATAGATTTCTCCTCATTTTGCACTCTGGATGTGGAAACATACTTCACTATGTAAGGAAATAAAGACTTGAGGAACCATTCCAAAATGAATTCTAGTGGTATAAAGCCCTTAATCAATCTCTTCTATCTATGCCACTCTTGAATATTATCAGGTATATGTGTGGCTTTGTCCTGTTGAAATGTCGACAAGAGTTCAGTACCGACATCATAACACATGGCTAGCAAAAATTTATTGAGAAAGGCTTTATCTAGGTCATTATACAATTTATAAGTCCCCCCAAGAAACTCTATATGCCAATTCACCTCAGGCCTTGTAAGGGTTCGTTGAAATAGTCTCAAATGAACCAAATTGTGATTCAAGGAATTCGAAGAGCACCAAAGGAGGAACATCGTGACATGCTCACCAGGGTCTTCACCACTCTTACCCTCAAACTTTGGAATGCACGAAGGAAGCTTGGAGGGAATGACCAGCCATGGTGGGTAATGAGAAACCGAATAATTTTTCAATCTCAACAAGTCACGTAGTTTTAGCGTCACAAGGAAAGGGAGTCTAGGTTTAGGCAGTTGGTTCCAAGCTCCCTAATAAGGTTGGTTCACCTAGGGTTGATTATTATAGACACCATGGCTTTAGCCAGTGGGATAGTATCCTCCTCTCATTTGAACCATGTAGGGTTATTCATTGTAATTTGGAGTACCTTGAGGATGGGGTGCTACATAACCATAGCTAGGAGACTGATAAGTAGGTTGATACCCGGACCCATAGGGTGTGTAAGTTTGTCCATAATATGTTCCATAGGATGGTCCATAAGACTATCCATAATACTATCCATAAGGTGGTCTATAAGGCTATCCATAAGAATTCTCATAATGCTTCCCATAAGACTTTCCATACCCGGCTGACACATGATGAGGCACATAGCTTGATGACACTACGACGTGACTAGACACGGGAGGTACATGGCTAACAGTAGAAATATGTCCTGAAGGACTGCTAGAGTTAGGAAGAGGATGTGTCATCAAAAAATCATTTGAACGAATCCGTGTTGAATACAATGGAATATGGGAAGGGATGTAACTCATTCCCTCAATATTCACATGTCTCGGATCAAACCTTGAACAGGAATAGTAGTGCTAGGACTAGGATTCATATGTGAGGAATCCTCCACTGCAAGGATGGAAGGTGTAATATGACTAGTGCTACCAAACCTCTTTGCATGGAAAGGAATGGAAGTGCCCCTAAGCGCAACACCAAGGTCAACACCCGATTCAACTTGGGGAGTCGGACTTGTCTTGGGAAGGTCTGGCATGCCATACCTTATTGTGCTAGTGATAGTGGGTGCATGGTTAGTCTCATGGTTTGGAATACGTGATCAATACTACTGATTTGGATACATGTAGCCTAGAAATTGTGAAGGATCACTAGGAGATGTCCCAGCCATAGAATGACCAGATTCCAATGGAGTCCCATATGTACTTGAAGGTTCATTTTCCCAAACAGGACAAGGAAGATCAGGGATCTCCAAAATCTCAAGCTGGTGGTCACCAATGGTGTGTGAATTAGAGTTATAGTTATTCCACCTGGAATTTATGGTTCTCTCTCCCAAAGGAGGAGGAGACGTAGAAGGTAGAAGTCTTGCTAAACGGCAAGAATGGTGGGGTGCCGCACCTAGATCCACAATGACTCAACAAAAATAAAATACTCGATTTAACTATGCAACCCTAACCAAGATAGTGTCCACAAATCACACTCCTAAAAAATCTAGAGCCAAAAATAAGAAAACCAAGGAGAGGATGTGTGAGATCCCAAATGCAGTAGGTATGCCTTACCTAGGAGAGGATTGAGACTCCCATACACTACAAGCAGAGGTTCATAACCAATCATAGTGGCCCTCAGCTTCAATGCAAAAAGAGACTATGCTCTCTGGCCCCTACCTAGCAAGGACACCTACATAATAACCTCTGCAAGTACCCCCTATGATACCTAGGTAAGGAAACTAAGGGCACCCCAATATAATCAATTCTCAGGAAGAAATTCGTAGGCGGGATCGACCATATTTGCAGGGTAGCAAGGCCTGAAACTTGAAAGCACAACTGGTACCCCAAAGGTGTACCAATCAATACCTAGAAGGCCCCCAGATACGAATACAATCCCGGAAATATCTCTGGCACTCACAAAAGTGACCAAGGGATATCCCAATCACAATTTCGCATGATTCCTCGTGCTTGACTCCCGTGTAAGAGGTGCATCCTGAGAAACACTAATTATACCAAGTATTTCACACTCTCTCCTAGACAGACACCTAATTGTTGTCGTTTAGTAGTCTTGGAGAATTGACACACAATGAACTATTCCACGACTCTAAAACCTAATCTTGTTTGCGAACCCTATAAAAGAAAATTGTGTAGTTCATTTTAGTTAAGTGTTTATTTTAATGGTTGTTATTACTCAAAAGGAAATGGCCGGGAAACTAGTGATATGAAGACTCGGCAGTGAAATAAAATTGCACACCTAACAAACCATGCCAAGTGCAAATCTTTGTAGAATGAAAAACAGGGTATGCCACTATATGAGATGAAAAATATTTCCTTCAAATGAGGATGCAACCATTCCTAAATGAACACCTAACTATAATTTAATAAGAATAACCTAATGTAAGTACCATGCAAATGCAAGAATGCAAGAATACATAATGATGAAAAAGAAAAATATTTTTGTATTTTTGAAAATAAATGAGATATAAAAAGTATTAACAGACTCTACAATTTCTAGACCCTGAAACCATTTATAAACAACAACAAACAAGGAACCAAGACAAAAGAGACCTAATGCACTAATCCCAAAACAAAAAGAAGAAATGAATGACACGAAAAAACCTAATTAAAAATGAATAAAAAGGGGTCTCTGGTCAGAAATAGAAGCTGTATATAGACACCAACAGTACCCAAGAAGACTCAACAATCATCAAAACTCACCCAACAGCACTCAATCCTCCATAAATATCTCAAAATAAAAGCATACATGACTATATGCAGTAAACCTACGTACATATGTAGGAATTCCAGAGAAAATGGCATGTATACACGACTGTAATGCAAATACTCACGTACAGGAAGAAAAGGAAGACAAATAGGAAAAATGATAAGCTAAGACGAAATTACTCTTATGGGACACTACTAGGAAAACAAACCTCCAGACCCGACATAGAAACAAAGAAATAAAGAGCAATTCAAACCCATTTAATACCCAATCCCCAAAGAAAAATGACTAGGAACCTCCCCAGCAGAGTCGCCAATTCTGATATGGAGAAAAAATTCCTATGTCTTGGGGGTACCACAACAGACAGTATGACACCAAAAATAAATCTTTCCCAATATGCAATAACAATAAGTAAATCTAACACTAAGGGATATCGAATTGTAACTTATTTCAGATGGTTGAAGTAGATCCCTGTTGAGCTTTTTCGATGCAAGTGCAATTACAATTTTCTCTCAACAAAAACAAAGAAAGAAAACATATATATGTGTGTGTGTGTGTGTGTGTTAGAGATATTCTAGCATATATAATCAATCATGTATACGAAATTAAACACATCCATGCATTCAATATTTGTATTCAAAGTGCACATGAATTAGACATGAAAATATATTTTTATTAATAAAACATATATACAATATGACAAAATCTGTTTGCACTTCTATGAACCGGAGAAACCGAGTCCTCCACCTGGGCCTCCACCACTTCAATCCTCCATCTCTCGATAGCAAGATCACAAAGAAAAGGAAAGCTTGGGAAGAACACTATGTTCTCTAAGGGACAAAGGGATGCAGACTCAAGTATAAGCAAATCTGAGGCAACAATGGACTATAGTTTTCTTGCTCTTCAATTTATTCCCTTCAATGTATCCAAGGGGTTCCTTATAAAGCACTTCAAAGTGGTAATGGAGGGTCAAATACAAAAATTCTCATGGAATTTGGAAGGCCAAGAGTCAAGTTATTCAGACTCATACGAGGAAAACTCCAAAAATATTTGGACTTATGCACACATCTCTATGTACATGGGCTTGAGGTGAAAAGTCGCGTCTACACATGAGTATAGCTTTAAAAGTCACATACAACAATAAACATGTGTTTTTTAGGGATGATCTTGGAACATCGAAGTATAATACAAGTCCATGGCATCTAATGAGTCTGTAGAGGAACAGGGGAGGCCATAAATGTGTGATCTACCTGGTGTGGTAAAATCAACTATAACACCATGCAACAATGGTATTTGCATCTCAGATGAGCAAAATAGTTGTGAATTTGATCTCTTTGTTATGTAATTCAGTCTTAATGCATGCACTTTTTCCCTCATGTTCCCCTTTTCTATGTTCGGTATCAAAATAGTTCCAAATATGTGGCACCTTGTGCTTCTTGTGGAGAATACACAACCATTGGAAGACACAGGAATTTCTTAATTTCCCCGCACAACCATCAGACCAAATCCAATGTTGTTCCATCTATATATTGTTATCCTCTAGGTGATTGTAGAAAAATTGAAAGTTGTGTTGTACAAAATACAAGTCATGACACCTTCCATCACTAGTATAAGAGTGATACTCCTTGAATATAACTCTTTTCTCTTCAGTACTATCTGCCCCATGTCTATAGGTGATATGGACCATTATATTGACCTTGTCGAAGTGATAATATTGACTTTGAATCTTGTTCTGTGGTTGAAGACTGTAGTTTTCCACAAAATCGACCACTAATAATATAGTTCCAATAGGAAATGTATCCTTGTATGTTCTAAACTTCTCATCTCGCCAACGAGCCACATGTACATGCTTTACATATTATTGTGTCTTTTCAAGGAATTCCTCCACGAAGCTGCAAACCAGTACCTGGTAGATCAACAATAAAGATGTACAGATCAATAGGTTGTTACATATATGAAGTAGCAATACATGATGAAAAAATACTCTTCAGGAACTCGTTACTAACCTAAGAGGTGACCAATTGTATTTGTTTTCTTTCATTCCCTCCACTGTTATCATATGTGACATATTTGAATGACTGCAAGTCCACTTCATGTCTCCCAAGTTCATGCTCATCGGTCACATGTATTCATTTGTCCAAAAATGTCATTCCACCACACCTTGGGCATGTCCCATATATGCAAGGCCTTTGATAAAATGTGCAAACTTCTGTCCTTCTACACAAAATTCTATGAGTAGTGTCTCTAGATGATGTCAGTGGCAATGTAGTTGAGCATTCCTACACAAGAGTGTTATGCAATAGACACAATATATGTATATGTGTCTCATAATAATAATTGTACTCAATTTGATATTGACAACAACATGTGTTATCATTTGTCTTTATTTTAACATACCATGGTTTGCATTTCTCGAAGGATCTTTGGCCCAAGTCAATTTCATTACGTTCATGCCTAAATCTCTCATATAATTGTATTTGTATCATGTCAAGAAATTTTTTAAAGTGGGGTTCATGATCCCTTGAACCCCTTCCCAATTTTAGTACATATTTTTGTTGGATGAAGGTCTACTATTGTCATGCCAAAACTCCTAAACCAGTCCCTTTATTGCATCAATGACCTTCATATCGTAGAGTGGAAACCTAAATCTGTTTCACCAGAGTCAAGTTGTTCTTTTCTAGAACAATAGCTATGGAGTTCCTTGATATCCAATCCTCCAAGTTTGGATGTAGGCTTAAGAAGTCAAAGGGATCTGGTGCTTTTGTTCATGATTGATTGTGACAAGACACTATGAGCTGCATTGTGATCCTTTGAATGAGATTTATTTCCAATAGTACTAAATGTATATACTAAACTTCTGACAACATGAGAACATGGGTCATAACTATTTGTCATCTTTATCCTTAAGTTTCTCCTAACAATAGTCATAGACCTAGATTTTAACAATGATATAAATAATATACATTTATCTCCATCACATTTAGAATCAAAATAGTTGACAAGTATCTGGTGAGATTGATATGCAATACTTCGTTTAGACAACGTACCTTCAAGCGAACCAATGAGACTTTCATCGATCTGTATATGTTTTGGATTTCTTCGGCATGAAGTTTCTAATGGAGGTAGGGAGGTTGGAACTGCACCCTGTACCATATCACCCAGTTGGTATGAAATTTGAACATGAGCTTCACGTCTTTTTGTCTCGTGTTGTCAGTCGGATGATGGCAATTGGAAATCCTCCTAGGTGGTCTGAGCAACATTGTCTTCTTCACGCATACCATCGACATTCAATGTATCTCTAACTTTGTCACTTTTATACCCCCATCCAATTAAATCTACAAAGTTTTCAGGTGGCCTTGATGTGCGCCTACATTTTAATCCTTGATCAGTGCCATGCTATGCTCGTTTTTCAACTGCTATGGAGATCGAAGGCCCCTCGAGCGAATGCTTTTGTCTTTCTTGATGTAGATTGGTAGGAAGAACTATGGCATTTTCAACAACCAAAATTGGTTGAGTGTCCATAGAGCGTATTCGATTGGTCATGTCATTTCTTTTCTTTTTTCTAATTTCTTCAAGGATTTCATTGGGTATCCTCTTCCTTGCTGATTTTCTTACTCGATTGCATGAGTTTACCATCACCACAATGATCAATGATATATGGTGCTCTGCAATGGGATATTACCCAAGCTTGGTTTCTTTCTTAAACAATCAAGTGTCTAGATACTCCACCACAATGACCAATGAAATATTTTCTTTGATGCTCCTCAAATGCAAGAAAAAAATTGTGGAGATGGTCAATGGTGCTCTTCAATGGGAGACTCCCCAAGCTTGGTTTCTTTCTTGCTCAATTGTGTCGAGATACTCAAACTAAGGGGAAGATTGGGAGGAAGGTTTCCTTTAATAGCTCCTCAAATGTAATAAAAAAAAGGTGCAGATGGTCAATGGTACTATTCAATGGGAGACTCCCCAAGCTTGGTTTATTTCTTGCTCAATTGTGTCTATATACTCAAGTTAGGGGGAAGATAGGGAAGAATGTTTCCTTTTCTAGCTCGTCAATTGCAAGATAAACAATGGTAGAGATGCTCTATGGTGCTCCTCAATGGGAGATTCCCGAAGCTTGGATTCTTTCTTCCTCAATTGTGTCTACATACTCCACCACAATGACCATGTTAATGTTTCCTTTGATATCTCCTCAATTGCAAGAAAAAAAATGGTGGAGATGCTCTATGGTTCTCCTCACTGGGAGATTCCCCAAGATTGATTTCTTTCTTGCTCAATTAATTCTTTCTTTCTTGCTCCTCAATGTATATCATGCTCCAAGCAATACTTAGACACTTTTGATGGAGATGCTTGATGTCAAAAACAAAATTTTGTGCAATAATATGGTGAAGAGGAAAATGAACGCAATGTCTGCAACCTAAAATTGTGCGCAGACTGTGAAACCTGAGTGAAATCTGATAGAGTGTTTCTCGGATAGGGACTGTTGTTGTTTATACTGAAACAAAATGTGCACTCGTTATTATTAACAAAAACGAGAGCACATTTTAACCACTTTAAATGAGTGCACGTTTTGCTCGAATAATGTTTAGGAGAATTTAAGAAGGTAGTTGCATGACTAAGGGATCTTTGAATGTTTAGGGAGAATTAACAAGAACTCCCTAAGTATTGGTGCCTTAATGCCCCCCCTATCTTCAACCTAACTATATTGTTTTAAAACTCAAGAGATGTGTGTGTGAGAGAGATCTAGGGAGAGGAGGGGGAGTTGGGGTTAGGTGTAGTTGGATGAGAACAGGGGGAAGACAGAGACATAGATATAGAGATAGAGTGGAGGGGAAGGGGGTGTTGTGAAAT
>LPNX010656788.1:352304-447208 GCA_001517045.1 Pseudotsuga menziesii
TGAATAGATAGGGGGTGGGGGATAAGTGTAGTTGGATGAGTTGGGGAGAAAGAGAGAGTGGAGAGAGAGAGGTGCTAGGGGGATTTGTGTGTGAGAGAGAGAGGAAGAGAGAGAGAGAGAGAGAGGAAGGTGGTTTTAGCGATTTCGGGGGGGGGTTGCTAAGTGATTAGAGATAAAATAACAGGGGGGGTGTTTAAGAGTTAAACGTAGAGACAAAGGGTTAGGGGTTTAGGAGTGCGGGGGATGGGACATACAAGTCACTACTAAATATCACTCAAAATTCTCACGAAATAGGTAAAAACATTACTTTCATGGAAAAACCATGTTATTTTTTTGAAAAAATTAAAAATTTTCCCGACCTTCATCGCTATTTTGACAAAAATTCTAGCCTGTCACTATTGCGATGAAAGTTAGTTTTGTTCGCTAATACAACAAATGGGCTTATCGTTGCTATTGCAACAAAAATTTTATATCATCGCTATTGTGAAGAAAGTTTTATATCCTCGCTATTGCGATGAATGTCGAACCTTTGTTTTTTTTATTAATGGTCATTTTGAATTTTTCTTTATTTGAAATTTGACCGTTGTCCAGTGATTTTTCTATTTCTTTTTCGTTTCGCGATTCGAAGAGTCTGGTACTGGTTTGACACATTGAATTTTTGTTCTCATTCATTTTCCAGGTTAGTTTGAATGCAATGCACTAGTCTTTTTTTGTTGTGCCCTTTATCATGTCAATTTGTTGAAACCTTTTAATCTCTACTATAATGACCATGAACAATATTAGTGTGAGGAATTTGTTGTGAAGAATTTATATTATTGTTGAAACCTTTTCTTCTATTTTGTATAAACAAATTTATACTTTTAGTAAATTATTTAACTTTAGCGTGATGAATATTAATAAAAACAATATATAGGGTTTGGAAGAAAATTATAATTTTAATCAATAATTATTTGATTAATTTTTAGATTTACTCCCTTAATTAACCTCAAAGAAATTATTTTTGACTTCCACTATTTGACATAATGTTGAAAATTGATTATTATTTTTCTATTCCTTAAATGTGTCCATATGGATAGTATTGATATCCCAAATGTGTCAACCAAGGTCAATCACACTTGAATTTTTTTAGTGATGAAAAACCATCCTCATCATTAACCTAGATGAATGTCAAAATGTGACATATACATAGTAGACCATCACAACCAACTTAACCCATACAATATTTTGCTATAAAACATAACCCTTGAAGTACATTGGAATTTGGGACATAATAATTGTACATTGGATGTACTATTTTGACATAATATGACATAAATTAACATTTCAATGTGACATAACTATGTTCTCAACCTTCTTTATATCAAAATTTGATATAGGCTTGCAATCTCAAAAAATGTTAGAATGTGAAATTTTTGGAGGACATCATCTCCATACTAAAATAGTTCATAATTTTGAATTGAAACTCTTCACCATAGTCAGTTTCCATTATGGCTGTTGTAACTATTGTCAACATAGTCAATATATTTTAATGTGTTCAATAATGGATAACCATGTAAACAAAGGTAAACAAAGTTAAATGCATTGACAATTGTAATGTTACATAACTATATCAAGATGTTGAAATCTACGTCAATGCAATATGGGACATAAGAATTGTTGATTGTAGTTATTTGACATAGGCCACCATAAATTATCATCACTACATGGCATACCTATGTTGTTATAAACATAAATACCCAACCTAATTTGACATAGTACAACCTCATGTGTGCTAATTTGACTTAGTTAGTAGGTCTAAATTGACATAATTAGTACCTGATTTGACATAATCTAATGTGTGTAATAATCTAACCTATGTACTAATTTGACATGATTTGACAAAATCCATTCTATGTACTAGTAATTTGACATAATCATTGTTGAATTTACCAATTTGACGTATTCGATCGAAAAAAATGTCACTACATGGCATACCTAAGTTATTAGTTAATATTGTGGTGGATAATTATAAATAATTCACCACAATTAAGTATTGATGTTATTAATTAATAATATTATTAATTAATTATAAACATTTATTTTTAAATAATGTAATTCCTGACGTAGTGTGTTAAGCCCCTGGACATATCTTATTATTATTATTTGTGTTGTTATGTTGTACTAGGTGCATGTACTCTGGACTATGGTCATTATTATTATTAGTATGTATTTATTTTTAGGTGTACGTTATATATTGATTAATGAGTTTTTTTTGCTGTTATAGGCTATCAAAATGTCAAATAAATTTTCTTGGGAAGAAAACAATATGAGGTATGCTGAGGCTATGGAAGCATTAGAGGCGAAGGGTGCTGGAAAGTGTTATTTCCCTTGCAATGATTGCAGAGGTTTGCAAACTAGAAGGATTTTATTAACATCAGCTGAAAAACATTGTAAGGAGAAGGGGCATGTTGAAGGGGGGTATGAATATCATCCATTGGTAAGACGCTATTCATTACATATTGTATTTCTGGTAATAGTATTGATAGTGTATTCACAATTTTTTTTATCATTTTAAATATATTTGTTGTATATGATACACTAATGTTATTGAATTGTTTGTAAATATAAAGACAATCTCCCCAATATGTCAACCACCAAAGATCTATTTGCCACATAAAGTAGAAATACTACTTTATAAGACGACGAGCATGGAGATCATGCTATTGAAGATGGAGTTCTTAATGATCCTATGTACGAAGATGATGGTATTGATACTAATGGTGAAGGGGAGATAAATAGATTGCTGCAAGACACATTTTCTCCATGGGACGAGGACAACCTCCATGATTTTCATGATGTTCCTCTTCTCGATAAGTCCCAAGAACCTCTTTACAAAGGCTCAACAACCAATATTCTATTTGCTATATTGTTGTTGGTGAACTTGAAGGTTTTTAATGGTTGATCAAACACTTATTTCACACAACTCCTAAGGTATGTAAAGTTGATTATTTTCCTCTACTTTTAGTGTTAATTAATTCGTAAATTAGGGATATGAACTATTTATGATGCATATTGTTTACATTTCATTTTTTGTCAATGTTGCATATTGTTGGGTAAATTTATATTACCACAATAAAATAATTTACCACACACAAGTAGAGAGCTATTCTTGATTATGAAACAAATTGGAGTGGAGTATCAATCTATTGATGCATGTCCTAATTATCATATTATATATTATGGACAGTATGCATCAGAAAACAAATTCCCACAATGTGAAGTTAGTAGATATCGAACTGATAAATTAACAAAAGAGGTCCCTTACAAATCTCTTTGTTATATTCTGATAATTCCACATTTCCAACAACTATTCAGGTGCCAAAGTATAGCACAGTTTATGGATTAGCATGCAAAGAACAGAAGTGAAGATGGTGTTCTTTGAATTCCTATAAATGGTTCTGCATTGAAGAACACCGAAGAAAAATGACCAATATTTAAAGATGAACCTCATAATGTTAGACTTTCATTGGCAGTTGATGGTTTCAATCCATCTGGTGAGCTTCGTTCTACTTAGTGTGGCTTGTTTTCATCATAAATAATAACCTACCTCCTTGGATGACCATTAAGAGAGAGAAAACAATGTTGGAAATGATTATTCCAGGTATTTCTTTTAAATCTGTAATTATATTATATCATAAAGTTATTTGTTTAATTGTTGCATGATAACACCTTTTATACGTTTGGACAGATAGCTAAATAGAAATATTAATTATATGTTTATTGATCAATTAGGTAAGTACCGAGTTAAAGATATGAATGTATATATTGAGCCTCTTATTGATGAGATATTGAAGTTATGGGCTAGACTCACTATGTATGACATATCTAGACCAATAGGGCAGAAACAATTTGAGTTGCACAGAATACTTGCATGGACAATTCATGACACTCTCAGGTTAACACATTTTTGTGGTATGTAACTTTATGTTGCACGTCATTAAAATTATATGTTTTTAAGGTTAAAAACATGCATTTTTTAATTTTAAATTAATAATATTTTGATAGATAAATAACATTAATACATATATCTCACAGGTCTTCAAAAAAAGGGAAAATTTGCATGTCCATTATGTGGTCCTAGGATAAAATCTTGTCGTTCAAGAAGTTTAGCAAAGGACATGTTCAATGAGTATAGGCACTTCCTCCCTAAGAACCATACGTAAAAAACTATCAAAAAAACAAAATTCAATGGTAAAGAAGAGAATGAAAAGAAATCACGAAGAATCACACCTTGCCTATGGAAGTTGGAATATAACAAAGATCGTCGAGGTATGCAAATTGTATATGCAGCATACAATATGTAATTCATGTAATATTATGATTTTTATTGAATTTTCTCTACCATGGGTGTCATGAATTATTGTTAATGTACTTTTTTTTATGTTTAATGAATGTATTTAAGGCATGAATGGGATTCCACGAGGAATGAAGAGCTATCCCATACAATTCAGTAGGTTTCCTTACTATGAGCACCTACAAATAGCTCATTTGTTTGATACAATGCATATCAAGAAGAATGTAACATAAATGATATGGTGGACATTAAATGGAAGGTCTATTAGGATTATTAATCCTCCCTTGTCCAATTTGTTCATATGTCTAAATTAGGAGTCATGTCTAAATGGAGATTCCTTCTAGTCTAGTTTTAGTCACTAGCACCATTGGGTCCACTTGGCCTAATTGCAGCACATGTTCCAATTACTAAAGTGTGGGGAACACTAATTTAGGCCTACTTCCATTTATTGCACTTTCATGCATCAGTTTAGGATCCTCCTACATCAATCCCTACAAATTAGGAGCCAATAGGAGTGCCGATACCAACCAAGCTCATTTGAGTTGAGTTGGTGGCTAGTCAATCTCAATTAGGAGTCAGATACATTTAGTTCTAGTCCTCTACATTCAATTAGCACTAGTTTTGCATGGATGCATGCAGGAGAGGTGCATTTCTCACCTACCTCAGTCAGTTAGGCTTATTTAACAGTGGATTAGACACGTGAGTTGTGATTTAGAACTCTGATGAACTTTGATAATGATTTAGACAAGGTCAGTTAACCATTATGTCCTCTGATAATGATTTAGACAAGGTTAGTTAACCATTCAATCAAGTATAGTGTAATCAATTCAAGTTTCCTCACATGGATTCGAATTGATTGTGGCTATTTATCCATTGTACTTCATTGTAATTATTATCTAATTACTTTTGATTAATGAAAGCATTCAGAGTTGCAAGCCATTTTTGCACTGTTTCATTATTCAATTACTGAGTAAATTGTGTGATCTATTTTATGAGTTGTGTGTTGATCCATAGATCTATGTGCTCAATCTAATAAGGCCAGACAAAGATAAAATTGGAAAGATTTGTAGTGACATTGTAGAATCCAATCACACATTACAAAGTGTAATTATTTCCAATGTCAAAAATGGGAACCAGAATATTAGTCTTCCATGGTTATTGATGGAGCAACAAAGCAATGCTATAAAATATGTCATTCAAAAAATAAGGCTTCCGACGGGCTTTTCATTGAACATAAAAAATATCTTAACCCAAAAAGGTGATTTTGGCGGTGTTAAAACTCATAATTGGCATACATTTATTAAGGTAATTATTTACATATATAATTTCCATTAATAAGTAAATCTTTTTAGTAACTATTCTCTCCTATTTGGAAACATTAGATAATGATTTGATCTTTGTTACAGTATGTTCTACCTCTGCCTCTCCCAGATAGCTTTCACGAAAAACATAAAATAAGTTATATATGATCTTGGTAAATACATGAGGTACATAACAATTTTATATACATGAAAAATGTTCGACGTTCATTTGGTTGCATTTCTTATTAACATATTGTGTTTTACAGCTTCGAATTTTAATATATATTATATCCCTCAATCTTGTTGATCATTCATGTTATTTTATTGCATCATTTGTAGGTAGATTTCATCTTAATAAATCCATGAAGAAGATATTAGGTATTGGAAGAGAGAAATTCCTCGTCTAATGTGTGAAATGCAGAAGTATTTACCTCCAAAAATTTTCAATGCACAAGTATTTACCACCAAGTATTTACCTCCAAGTATTTCAATGCAGAAGTATTTACCTCCAACATTGTGTGGACCTATAAACTCAAGGTCAATGTGGATGGTAGAAATGAATTTGAAGGCATTGAAGGATTTTTTTAGACAAAGAGAACACCTTGAGTGTTCTATGGTGCATGGCTATATAATATATCAATCCATGGTGTACATTAGTTAGTATCTTCGAAATTTAGCAAAAAATATCAATCTCCCTTGCATTTGGCATGTTAACTCCATCAACAAATTTGAAGGGGAGGTCCTGTCGGGGAAAGGTAGAAAGAGGAAAGTGAAAGGTAATGAGAATGGTGTACATTTTATTTATTATACAATTAATTTTTCAATTTATGTAATTTTTATTATTCCATCAGTATTTTAAGGTAAACTTAATTTCCTTTAATGAATGCTAATTTAAAATTCTTAATTGTGTTTTTAATATAGTTGGATGCAATACATTTATACATTGCAAACAATCTTGATTGGATTGAGAAATAGATTGAATAATGTACAGACTACTATGGTACATTAACATGGGAAGGGGTTAGTAAAATGATTAAAACAATGCATCTTCATCGAGAGGAATATACCGAACTTACGCAAAGGGAAATTGATTTAGCATGCGATTTAAAAAGGAAAGTATATTTACCCTTATAATTTTTTTCATTGTTTCACATTGTATTGAAATATTTCTAGCGTTTATGTCTTATTATATATTTATTTACCGAGTTGGGCATGATCCAGATAATACATCACAATGATATGTGGTGCAATGGTCGTAAATTTTGCATCAAAAATTTGGATGATAAGAGGAAACCATTTGCTTGTGGGATAACTGCAGTTTTTCAAGTCACTAGTGTTTCCTCTAGAAGTGATAGGCATCTAAAAGTATCTGAAAATAGGTACTATGGTTATTTGGAAGATATACTTGAGTGCAACTTTAATTCCTTTAAAGTATTTTTGTTTGAGGTCAAATGGTACAGGCTACGATTCATGAATGAATGAATGTGACACAGAAAGAACTATTATTGAGCATGCCAATGGATTTACCATGGTTAATACAAGGGCACTTGAACCAGGTACAAATACTTATGTTCTTCCAAGTCAATGTGAGAAGGTCTTTTACTTAGAGGTTCTAGGTAAAGCAGGTTGGTCATTCATTATTAGATACGATCCAAGAGGAATACCGGTCAAGTATAATGCAGTAGACGAAGAAGACAATGTTGAAGAAGAAGGTGATGTAGATCAAGAGCAGTTGGACATTGACGTAGATGTGTCATATGAAGAATCTGATCAATAAGTTGATCTTCCAAATGATGTAGTAGGAAATGAAATTGACATTGATGATATTGATGATGAATAGCTAACCAAAAATAAATTTTATCATTACCTTGATATGAACGATATTTTCAATGATAGAAATTCAGAACCAGATGATGATACAAATGTTTAGTTAGATGAATAAGACTCTGAATTATGACATTGTAGCAATGTTGGAATCTAAGAGGTATGTGAGAACATTGTTTTTCATAATGTATTATGTTTACAGCTATTTAGTTATGTTTAAACCATCATTATCATCATCACCATCATCACAATATCTGTCATCATCATCCTCCATCATCATCATCATCTTCATTATCCTCATTCTCATCCTCATCATCTTCATCATCATCATCATAATGCTCATCATCATTATCATTCGCATCACCATCATCACCCTCTTCCTCATCATCATCATCATCATCTTCTTCATCATCATCATCATCATCATTGACGTTTTCATCACCATCATCATCACCACCATCATCATCATCATCATCATCATCATCATCATCATCATCATCATCATCATCATCATCCTCATCATCATCACCTTCATCATCCTCATCCTCATCCTCATCATCTTTGTCATCATCGTCATCATCACCATCATAATCCTCATCATCACCATCATCACCCTCTTCCTCATCAACATCATCATCATCATCATTGACATCGTCATCACCATCGTCATCACCATCTTCATCTATTTCACCATCATCACAATATCTATCATCATCATCATCCATCGTCATCATCATCTTCATCATCCTCTTCCTCATCATCATCTTCTTCTTCATTATCATCATCATAATCCTCGTCATCATTATCGTCATCATCACCATCATCACCCTCTTCCTCATCAACATCATCATCATCGTCATCTTCTTCTTAATCATCATCATCATCAACGTCATCATCACCATCGTCATCACCACCATCATCATCATCATCATCATCATCATCATCATCATCATCATCTTCATCATCGCCATCCTCGTCATCCTCATCCTCATCCTCATCCTCATCATCATAATCCTTGTCATCATTGTCGTCATCATCACCATCATCACCCTCTTCCTCATCAACATCATCATCATCATCATCATCATCTTCTTCATCATCATCATCGGCGTCGTCATCGCCATCTTCATCTATTCAATTATGTTTAAACTATCATTATCATCATCGTCATCATCATCATAATCTTCATCATCATCTATCATCATCACCATATTCATCATCCTCATCACTATCATAACCATCTTCATCATCATCACCATCATAACCCTCTTCCTCATCAACATCATCACCGTCATCATCTTCTTCATCATCATCATCATCGATGTAATCATCACCATCGTCATCACCATCTTCATTTATTTAGTTATTTTTAAACCATCGTTATCATCACCATCATCACAATCTCCGTCATCATCATCATTTTTCATCATCATCATCTTCATCATCCTCATCATCCTCATCTTCATCATCATCATCATCATCATCATCATCATCATCATCATCATCATCATCATCATCATCATAATCCTCGTCATCATCACCATCATCACCCTCTTCCTCATAAACATCATCATCATCATCATCTTCATCATCATCATCATCATCGACGTCGTCATCACCATATTCATCACCATCACTAGCATCATCATATTCAGCATCACGGACACCATCATCGTCATTGTCATTGTTATTGTCATTGTCATCATCATCATAATCATCATCATCATCATCATCGTTGTCATCGTCATCACCATCTTTAATATCATCATCACCACCATCATCGACATCTTCATCATCACAACCACCATCATCATGATCGTCATCATCATCATCATAATCATAATCATCATCATCATCATCATCATCATTCTCATCAACATCTCCGTAATCATCACCCTCTTCATCATCAACCTCATCATCATCCTCGTCATCATAATCATCATCATCATCATTTGTTACTGTTATTTACATTTTCCTATATGTTGTCATATGCTATAACAAATTTTTTTTTTAGATAGATTTTGTCAAGTTATGGGGAATTGAGAGTGATGTGAGGGGGGGAGGGGCCATAAGAGATTCCACCTTCATGTAGTTGGCCTTGTTCAGTGAACAATATTAAATTATTCTCGAAACAGAGAGAAGCTCAGTAAGGCAATGCATAGTTATGATGAGGAGGAGGAGGAGGAGGACGATGTCGATGACAATGACGATCATCATCATCATCGTCATCGCCATCATTATCACCATCACCATCATGATCATCATTATCACTATCATCATCATGATCCTGATCATCGTCATGATCATCATCATCACCAACATTATCATCATCATCATCATCGACATCAACATCACCATCATCATCATCATCATCACCACACGAACTAATTAGGCTATATCATGCTTTCACTTGGTACTTTCTAGTATGGAATTGGTTATCTTGGACTTAACACTTCATATAACCAACCTAGAAATTCATAGTGAAATCACAATATGCTCTATGCATTTAAACTAATCGAAGTCACTCAATTCTTAAATATGAACAATTTATCGACATTTTCACAAATTCCCTAAAATAAATCCAAGTTCTTAGAGATTTGGTATATGCCACAAGTTAAGAAAACTATAATTGAGGGGTAATGATATTTAATGTCTCCTTCATAATTCTAATTTTATCATGTTTGTAAATCCTTCAATCCTATCGCAAGTTGTTCTTAACAGTGGAGGGTTAGGGAATTTCAACACTAGGCATAAGTTTAAGGTCAACCTGATGTAATGCAATCATAAATTTAGTATGGTTTTCGGTGTTTCCTTAATGTGGTTTTGTACTTCAATAATTTAGTTATCACAATCATGTGTTATACATGAGTGATTCTATGACTCCAAATATACTCTATTATTCAACACTTTCCATTCCTTGTCACCTAATAAGTATATGATATTTAAAGATCATGAAAGATCATTTGAAGAAAATTGATACACAAGATATGCCAAATGTGATTTCATCTTTAAACATTAATAATTTCCTTTAGTGTTGTGTATCTTTACCTTTTATTTGAAGGGGGTTTCTACATAAATATTGGAGTAACTATTTTGATTTGTGTGTGAGTGGATGTACTCAATGTGTTCAATCCTACTGACTCTTTTTTGGTCAATAATAATAGAATTAGGAAATGTTGTTATTTAATCTCTTATTGAAAATTTGAAGTTGTTATTTCATCCCTTGTTGTTATTAGGAAGTATTTTTTATATATATTTTTGTGGCATTGATGACAAATGTCGTGAGAAACCAAAAAAAATTTGGAAAGAAGGAGGGAGATTACATCATGATCATGCCACCCATCAAATTGAAGACTATTCTTGAGCCAAAAATTGTTTTTATTTTATTTTATTAATAACCATTTTTTCTCCATATCGTGTGCCCTATGACACCTCTCTATAGCAATGCAAAAATTGACCTCTACACAGTTTGTGATCTAGCTAACTACATGCCATTATTTGTATTTGCATTACATCGAGTGTTTTTTATAGTTGTTGTGAGTCCATGATATTCATGAAATAATTGAAGTCTTGTAGAGGAGGACTCATCAAACTGGCCGTTTGAATTTCATTTTGACGAAAAAAGAGTAGACATTGGTAGCGAGGTTCACATAGGTAGTAGGCACAAAAGTTTTGAACTCATTTCAAGCCTAGTAGTAGACTAGTAGTTGTTCTTTTTTGTTATAGTCGTAGTTGTTGACACATTGTCACACTTTAGATTGCTTGGGGACTTGAGGGTCAAGTCACATCTTGATGGCTAGTAAAATATAAAATATAAAACAAAACAAAAACAATATATATATAATAAAATATAAAATAATAAAACAAAACAAAAATATATAAAAAAAATAAAATATAAAAACAAAAAACAAAAAATATATATAAAAAATATAATATAATATAATAACACAAAACAAAAAGAAATAAAAACAAAATATAAAACCACAACATCCCCGACACAATATTTCCTTGCAAAACAAAGAACCCTTCTAGGTACCACATATTTGATTCAGGTACGATTGATCGTTGCCCCAATTGATGAATTAGAACCAACAATAGCCTCCACGAAAGTAGAGGGAGCAAGGGGAGCATCGGGAAAGGTATTTCAAAGGAACATTCTAATAAGAGAGAAACGAAGCAATAATTTCACATCGGATCCAACACAATATACCTCCACATACGGAGGTCACGCAGAGGAAGTTTGTCGAAGGTCACGTAGAGGAGATTGTCAGAGGTGCTGTCAGAGGTCAAGTGTGTTTACACCAGGCTAACATAATTTTTTCATTCTGAATTATTCCATAGAGTGGAGTGATTAGAGGGTGGCCAGGGTTTGCAGAGGCAGAGGATGGTTTGAAGAGGTAGAGTAGGGTTTTTAGAGGCAGGTGGTTTGCAGAGGAAAAGGAGGGTTTACAGGTCATGCAGAGGCTGACATAATGCCCCCCAAATTGGTGAGTACCCCAGAATGATTGAGCATGCTCCAGTTTTGCTCAAATAATTATGATTTGGAATTATAAAAAACAAGTTCTCTATGCAGAATAAATCTTTATTTAGCATGTATTTATACTAGTATGGAAAAGGGATGATAAGGGTTTGCTCCCAGAGAAGCTTCAACAACTAATCAACTTAACAAATTCTAAAAACCTCATATATCACAATGCTAGGTATCTCATGAATGTTTTAAAATTAATGGCAATATAATCAGCTATTCAAATGGAAATATAATCTTTCTATATTTCCATATTTTAAATTGGACACCAATTATAGGCTACCCTACCCTTCCTACAACTGCTTGTATGTATAGTTTGAGCTCTCGATAAGAAAACTGATGGAATAGGAAGTGTTTTGAAAACTAGAATACTGATCTCTTACCTTCTTTAGGTACTATCTCTTGGTATTGTCTTTAAGTCAACATTGATTGTAACTTCTATCTCTTTAGAGAAGGGGGTTGAAGATGATCATAGAGCTATATCAAGTCTCAGTCTCTCCTCTCCATTCTCTATGAGCCACTATTTTATCCAATGTATGGACTGTTAGGAACTATCCCAAATATTTTATGGTTGAGCATGCTACCTCTTTCTCCATGAGCGCCTTCTTTCTCCTCCTACACGAAACTGGGTTGAAATATTTCAATTCATTCATAATCATTAAAAGACTACTCCATTAATGTATGTCTCAATGACTCTTAGATTGATACTATAAATTCTCTTGGCGAGGGAAGGAAATATATCTTTACTCTTTTGGAACAAGAATCTCCTTTTCTTAGCTCATGCCTCCTTTAAAAGTAGACAACGAATTCATTGGAACCAAACTCTCTTAGCGAAAAATGGTGAATTTTGTGTGTTGTTTGGTCCCTAGACAAAGTTAGATTTTGATAGATGATAATGTTATAAAGATACACTTTTAAGTGTTTTTTTTCCTAGTTGTCAATTCAGGAGAGAAACATGCATTTTCCTCATTAGCCTCACTCATTTTGAACTCTTGATAAAAAGTGTTGGTAACTTCAACTCAAAGAATATGGAATTAGAATGGTCAATTTATACGAGACATACTATATTCCTTAATTAGCCTCTATTGATGGTACATATGCTAAGTCAAAAGGTTAAATAACTGGATTTACTACTTCCATCTTATCCTCTTTCTCAAAGCTTTACCCCTTTCTAATTCTTTCCGACTCTAATTTATCCTTCTGCTAATAATTGTAGATTCATCCCAACAATAGATATTTTTTCCACCAAACCTCAAACCCCCTTTTAACAAAAACCATTAATGAGTTTATCCTACGACTATCTTGTTTCATTCAACTAGTAGATTCTTTCAGAATATAGGTAAACTTTTCTAGGTGGTGAAATTGCACAATAGTTGATGTTTTCCCAATAACCAACATCAGCACTCACCCTTGGGATTTTAACAGTTTGAATTTTACCTCCAAAATCCTCAATGTTTGAACCATGCTTAGAGATCGATCTGTCACAAGACTAAATCCTATTTTTTGAAATGGGTTCAATTTTCCATTGAAAATATTCAATAATTTTATTTTAGGATCTTAGACTAGACAATGTATGAATCTTATGGAGAATCTTAGTTTTCACTGTTCATTTTCCTAAATATTTTCTTTATATGCTCATAAAGCTCATTTACACAATTTCAAAGTTGTTCACCCAGATGTTACGAGAATCATACACGTCTTCTCATATACATAAATTTTGAGAAGAAAAACTAAATTGGAAACACAAATAGATATTCACAAACTTGGATCTTGGGAAGGAGCTGTTGGGTGAGAGGCAGAATGCTTCCATTTCATTCTATGCACTACTGGCCATGTGGAGCCCAAACTTCCTCTATTTTGGATCGTTTTCTATTAGATTATAGCGCCACATCAACCCTTATATTTCTACAACATGCCATCTACAATGCATGTTTCTCCATATCATGTGCCTAATGACACCTCTCTATAGCAATGCCTAAATCGACCTCTGCACAGTGATACTATGATTGAAATGAGACATGTAATACAATAAATATATGTGTGTGTGTGTGCGTGTGTGTGTGTGTGTGTGTGTGGATACTATGATTGAAATGTTCGACATGAGACATGTAATACACACCACACACACACACACACACACATATATTGTAGTGCTAGCTCAAGGAATTGGGTGAGGCTGTAAATGTCACAGTCTATTATATCCACTTTCCCTGTTGATGTAATTGTAACTTCGGAATGTATTCACTTGTATTTCTTATCTATTGTAACTCGATGTTCATTACAAAATTATTGTAATATATTTGAGTCATGTCATACCCCGATGTTTATTCCGGGAAGTTTCTATAATGAGAAATTCATGTCAAGTCATTGTTCGGATATCCTAAGCAAGAAAACATCATCAAAGTCTTGGCCACTTCGAATATACTTTAGGAATCTAGTTGACTGTATTTTGGACAACAATGAAGGGAACATAAACCGTGGGTAAGAGCACATTTTAAATTGAATATTTAAATGTTGTCCTTGCCTTATTTCATATGTAAAAAATTAGTGATGTTAGGTCATCCCTAACCTGTGTTGGTTTGATAGACAAGTATTAATAAAGGTTGAAATCCTACAACAAGGCCTAAGGTTTGAGGTATGAGGCACCTGGTCTGAGGTATTTCATCAACTTGTAATAATTCTATGCCACCCACATGCTTGTTCTAACTCACCATACTAATTGAGAATGTTCCAATGATATATGTTGTTTGATATGGGTACATACTATGAGTAATTTTGATGTCTATTTTAGGGTTATTTAAGGGAACATCAAACAATTGAGACACCCTTCATCAAACCTACAAGATTGCTCTACAAACAAGATATAAAAATATGGTCAAAATGACAATCCAAAACCTTGATCTTGTGAGTAAAAGGGTTTTTTCCCCCACCTTGTTGGTACACCTTTGTCTTGTGGGTGAAGCAGTTGTATTCCCACTTTACTGTGACACCTGTTATTGACTTATGGACTTGTGTGAACCCCCTTGTTGGTTTTTGTACTAATGCCCCCTATTCAATGTGGTACATTGACCCTCTTTGTTATGATGACTTAGCTTTATTGTTTTTATCTTGTCATAATGTCTTGACCTTTCTACCTTATCCTAAGTCAACTTAATAATATTTCTATGTTTTAATTTGGAAAGACTCCTAAAATCTAGGATGTCTTGTTTATCCCTAAACTTTTGAGGGTGACCCTTCTAGAATATATTTGAAGCTTATCCATTGATGAAAAAAGATCCGCTCACATGGATTTCATATATTAATTGCAAACATTAATTGGTGACATATTAACTATCCTATTATTCCTTTGTAAACTGAGTATGACGTCTGTTGGCGAATTTTACACTCAATTTCACTAAACATGTATGACAATATGCCTTTCTTTGTGGAACCCACATTTCCTTTCATTCTGTTTAACTCATCAGTAGTCTGCTTGAGTGTTGATGTGATGCCTCCTAGACCCCAAGCCACTGATATATGGGGATGAGGATTCTGCAATGGAGGATAAAAATTCTTCCATACTTCCGTTTTCAACATATTTCAATATACTCTTTGTGGGTTTTCTTATTTTTTTGGTGGAAACACTATATATATCAACATATTCTATACTGTAGGATCCAACACTTTATTTCTAGCACTCATATTGTCAACTTATTTTTCTGATCAAACACTTCAATATGGAAGTTTCAAGTTTGATTTACAATATTGCTCTTCAAAACAGTGAATTTGTAGAACTGAAATCTAAAGGAATCATTTCACCTTTACTACTAGTGAATGAAATCAAGGAAAAGATGCCAAATTTTTTCATCTTCTACATGGATTCCAACTCAGTTTGATGTTGTTACAGAAGGCTTTTCGATGTTGTTTTAATGACTGTTAAAAACAGAAAATTGACCTCCTCTCTACTTCCCTCATCTCCACTTCCCAAATGAATACCCCCCTCTCTCATCCTTACAAAAGATAATTTATATGTGAATCTACCTTAACAAACTACTAAAAATATTATCGAACAAATATCTAATAATGAACTCAAAATAAATGAGGTCTTGACACATTTGTAAGAAATATGGGTAGACTGATTTGTTGTAGAGAACTAGGAATTGTCGGAATACTCGAATAATGGTATTTGAATCTGGAGTTGGTTTGATTGTTGATCCCTTGCTGCTAAATGTGTTTTTTTACTAGTCCATCGAATATTTAAATGTTGTCTAAAATGATGGATTTAATCCTCTCGTAGCTGATTATATACCTAAAAGATATTTCCTGGCCATGGGATTCTTTTCAGAATTATTTCCATGAGAATATTTATTTCCACTTGTTTGTACTTCTAAATTATTCTAGAATTATGCTTTCGGAATAGCCTAGGGAAGTCCTATAGAAGAACATATGATTTATTTTGAATAATAGTCCCATTAAACTATCTTTTGGGCCATTTTTTGGACATTAATAAAATCATCTTATCTTATAAACATGAACTAGAATCTCTGCCATAAGTAGAGAAAAATTATTTTGACATTTTAGATTTTTTTGTACATACTTCCCCACTACCAAGTACCTCCAAATTAAGACCAGAGATGGCTACTAACCCTCTAATATAAAAAAGGAAAATCTTCACAAGTGGAATGAAGGAAGAAAGTGCAAGAATGAATTAGGTTGTATAGGGTTGGAAATTAAAACATGGACTTAAAAGTTGGATTCACAGAAACTTTGTTGGAAATTAATGGATAGTATTCTAGACGTATATATGCCAAAATGAATAGCACTAGCGGGATGGAATTATGAGGGATTGATGACCAGAGAAGGAATTTTTTCTCCTTGTGTTGCATAAGTAAGTATTGTGGTTTTCAAACAATTAATCCAACATAAAATTTCAATAGTGGTATGCTTAGTAAATCCTACCCTTTCCTTTCAGTTATAGAAATTGTCCTGATAATTATATACATCCTTATTCACATTAGTGGTGCCATAGGCTAGACAGGGTGTGGAATGGAGATTGTAGTATAAACGAAACAATTATTCCATGACATTTTTAGGTCTACTTTTCCTTTGTCTGTCCTCTATGTTTCCTCATTTCTGGCATATTCTTGCACCTTAGATCTGCAAACTCAGGACTGCATTATTAATTTTTTTCGAAACCTGCAAACCCTAATTTCCCTATTGTTTGTCTATTTTTATATGTCATATACCTCTCAACGTTTGGTTGTAACCCTAAACGATGGATCCATTCAATTCCATTCATGAAGAATTCCATTCGATTGAACCCTAAGAATTCCATTCAATTCAACCCTAAACGATGGATATGGATGCAATTGATAAAACCTCAAGACCATAATGGCTATTAGGACAAGATTCAGATGGGTTCCCTATTCTAAACCATGTCATATCTAATTAATACTTTTCACTAGGGGTAACCCGTAATGTTTGCACAAGGAAATTCCACCCTGCCAACACCAACTGGTACCAAGCATGGGAATTTATATGTATTAGTACCACCTAAATAATGTTTGTATGCAATATATAATACCCAATTTTAATGATTTTAGGTACCACCAAATAGGTACTTGTCAAATCTATTTTCCTCAAGTGAGGAAGATAGACCAGAAGAGGTTGAAAGCGAGACATCTAATACAAGATCTAATAGGTCAAGATCAACTAGAGGTGAAAAGGTAAGGATAAAATTTTGTAGACACATGGAATGTTTTGTTTTTCAAGGAGGATCATGTGGTTATGATAACAAGTGCATAGATGAAATTGATTTCCCCCTAAGGTATATATATCTTATTAAACAATGGCTACCCAAGGAGCTACCCCAAGTTGACATGGATTTCTTCCTCAATGGGAGGACTTATCACATTGCTCCATCCTCTTTACATGGACTCGGGCTATTTTCCATGGATGGAATAAAGGTGTCATATGGCATTGAAACTGAATTGATAGAGTATGTCAGTCCATGCTACAAATACAATGAATGGTTGTTGTTATTTTGATATACGTGAAGTATGCAGACATACGAACTGGCAGCAAATTATTTTCAACTACTTGACAACAATTTGAACAAAGGAGCAACTATGTATATTGATGGAAGGCCAAAAGCTTCAGGAAATATCGCAAGTTTTATAAATAGCACACGACCAGGGTCAACACATAAGCTACCCAATTGCCTATTTGAGGGGCGTGAAGGAAATTGTGTATTCATATGTACAACAAAAACAATAGTTGCAGGTGAAGAGTTGTTGATCGATTATGGTTTGAATCGAACAGATGCGGGGGTTGCTATTATGGGGGTAAATTTCTTATACAACTTTTAACTCATCCTTTTATCGATGACTTGTTATGTTTCTCTTGCATCAAGTTTATTTATGTAATTCTTTTTATAATATACACATGGTTAATTATATGTCATGCTTTTCCTTAATCACATTTAAGAAACATTGTTATATATGTAATTTCCATTTTTAATATGTCTTAATTCTTATATTGTGGCAAGGTGATCATGGCCATATTCCACAAGCTGGCCATGGAAAGTCACCAATGGTGATGGATGAGGTAAATGTTAGTTTAATAGTACCTAATAACATCAATGCAATAGTAACCACAATTCATGATTATATTACATATGTTAACATTTGAAAAAAAATTCTATTGAGCTCGATATTTCAATATAATATCATTCTTATTGTATTGTGGCAGGGGGACGGTACTATGAGCTCACCTAGATATTTTGGATAGGTAAAGTTGACTCTTATAGTAGCATTAAAGTTGTTTTTTATATTAATCCAGTTTATTATACATGGTTCAATTTTTAGTTATCGATATGAATATGTGTTTCTTATTGTATTGTGGCAGGGTGACCATGGGAGGGCAGCAATGTCGTCGCATCAGGTAAATGATAGCATAATAGTACCTAAACATGATTGTAGTAATTTGTTTTGTTATTATATGCGTTATATATATATATTATGCTCATTTTTTATTGACATTCATAGAGCACACCACATCAAGGTGATGTTTTGTTCAATGACGTAGACATATGTTATTCAACCAACCCAAAGGCTACTATGAAACTAGATTTGAAAAAGTGCAATCAAGACCTTCTTGATCTCATTTTAATCTATCCAGTGACTAAAGAGATACAAGCATAAATTGATGAATTGAATGAAAATATAATAAGATACGAGGTAAGGGGCATCTTTGAAAGTTTTTATGAACTACATATATTCATTTAAGTTATTTTAGTTATTTTTTTTATATGTTCTAATCAATTGAAGTTTTATCTTATAGAGTTAGTTGGAGCCAACAATAGGGGAACAAGTACATGCTGAACATGACGGTATATTTAGTAGTGATGCTTCAACACTTCGTAAATCTAACATACCAAGGGTGCTATTTTCCTCTCCCACACAAGAATTCACTTTAGATGCCACACCCTCAATGAATGTTGGAGTTGAAGATGGCCCTTCAAACACCACTACTCCACATGATGATAGAGAAGATGGTGGCATCCATGGTAATAGTTGTTATCCTAGCTACATGCGTGTGGTTAGCAAGGGATCAATTCCTGATAGATTCTTGGTGGACGTTGATTGTATTCCAATCAAGATACCAAAGATTGTAGGTATTATTTAATGTATTATGCGTTTTTTATTCATGTAATTCAAAGCCAACATAGCTCAAACTAGTTTTAATTAATGATCATATGTTTTTTGTAGGAAATAATGTCTTCTATAAGAACCTTCATGAAAATGCATTGGATACTTTTGGGACCACCATTCATACAAGGTGGAATTCCCAAAATGAAAAATTGAAAGATGATTTGATGAACCACATGGTCAACTTGTTTGGTGAAACCTTCAACAAAAAAGGTGCCACTGCAGTAGCTAGGTTAAATTTGAAATATGTCAGGGCATATTATAGGGACAATATACAATAAAACCAAAAGTATGAGTGTCCTCCTATGGTTATAGAGAAGGAGTGGAAGGAACTCATCAAGGATGCAAAGGAGAAGGAATTGAGAAAACAAGGAAAGACTAAGCCAATCAATTCAAGAAGGTATGGCACGTATCATATTTTTTTAAACTTTTAGATATATTAAAGTTGCACTATCTAACATATTTGAAACCTTTCATAGGCTCTCTGACACATCTAAAGCAACAAAGGCACGATTGGAAAAACAAGGGCAACACAAACTGGGCCAGGGTGGATATCAGAAGTTAAGGGCACGAATTGTAAGGATCATTTGATCATTATTTTTGGTCAATAGTGAATTATTTTTTCTAACTATATTTAACAATTAATTGATTTATCGGTTTACTTAACTATAGCCATTATTTTATGGGAACAAGGGGGAGAATAGATCAAAGAAGATGAAGGATCAGCAGGGGAGGGCACTTTGAGCATGTGCTAGTTGGAGGCATGGGATGCAAACCCCCTCGTTCAACCCATGGTGGCTGCAATAGGTCATAGCATCGCTCCTGAGGGCTGCAATGGAGGCAGCAGTGACCTGTATAGAGGGAAATTCATGGAGAGGAGATTGGGCCAGGGTGGATTCCTTCCAAGGGCTCAAACGATCCTGGCAATCCAGATCCAATCGGATGTGATCTGAGGGAAAATTGAGATGTGGAAGGAAAAATCCATAATCAGAAAATTTGTGGGGTTTTGGTCAAAGGAGAGAGACCTGGTTCAGTGGATTTAGGACACATGGAAACCGAAATGCCATTATGATCTCCATCTGGGAGCAAAAGATTTCTTCACCATAATCTTCTTCAATCAGGGGGATATAGATAGAGTATTGGAAGGTGGTCCTTACTTCTTATTCTCAGCAGGACTATATCTCAAACTTTGTAAGGAGCTCTTTAACCTGGATATGGAAGATATGATAGTGGCCCTGGTATGGATCAGATTAGTGGGACTCCTAGGGGAATAATGGGATATGGGAATCTTAAGAGACATTGGCAATACATTAGGTGAATTTTTGAAGGTCACTAAGAAGATGAGACTCCAAAGGTACACAATGTATGCTTGCATATGTGTCTACATGGATTTGTCAAAGAATCTCCTGGAGGCCATGAGCCTGAATTGGGAAGACGAAGAGTGGAGCCAACAGATAGACTATAAACAACTTCCTAATTTCCATTGCAGGATCTTCCATGAATACAGCTACTTTGGGAGGAACTACCCAAAAGGAACCCAGGAGAAGGAATAATCAGAGTGAGAAGGAGAGAAGCGAGCCAATGAGGGATTCACACAGGTGAAAATAAGAATACGGGGTAAGAGTAATGGCAGACAGAAAGGGTGAAAGGAAATGACAAAAAAATCCCTAGAAAGTGCAAACCATTCCAGATCTTGGAGGAAGAGCACACAAGTAAAGAGAAGGGAGAGAAAGAATGGTAGAAAAATACCCAAGAAGCTGAGACAAGGGAGTTCATGGAGGAAAACAAGGAAAAAATCATGTTAGATATCATGGAGGAAGATGAAGCTAAGGAAATGGAGTTAGGAGATATGGATCTGGATGCTATAGAAAAAGAATGCAAGAAGGCGGGAAAGGGGTGTGTCTCTCAGGAACAGATTGAACTCCTGCAGAAATACATCATCAGTTCCAAAGTGCAACAGGATATGGGAATCAGTGTGGAGCCTTAGAAAGGGAGCAAGAGGAAATCTCTGGAGGAAGAACAGAAAAGAGGCTGAAAAACAAACAAGCAGAGGATTACAGCGATTAAAGTTGTGGCTGATCGAATTAGGCTAGTACCCGACGATCCAGGAGGACTTCTCTAAAGTAAGTAAAGTTATACAATTAATATTGTTTCATGTAATATTAGGGGGTGCAATCACCTAAGAAAGACCAAGACCTTAGCTAGGAAAATTAAGCAGGAAAAACCAGGCATGCTTTTTCTACAAGAAACAAAGTGCAGCTTTGAAACCCTAATGAAAGTAGGACAGAGAAATTGAAAGGGAAGCAGTGTTATGGTAAAAGATGCAGAAGGAATGGGGGGGGTGGAATATACATTCTATGGCAGCCAAGGATGGTGGATCTCTTGGAATGGAGAGCCAGCCACTTCTCCCTGATGACAGATTTCAGGATCTTAGGATCTGGAATCACTAGGACAGTTTTCAACACATATTATCCTAGTGCCTTTCCTCAGAAATAGGCCTTTGTTCACCACCTGATATGGTTGAATTACTTGGTCCATGAAGGAAGGTGGATAGTAGGAGGGGATTTCAACCTAGTCGCCGCTTTCAGGGAAAATAAAGGGGGGAGAAGGGTACTAGACAAATACTAAGAGGAATTCAGGGAGATATTATCCCATAGATCCCTAGTGGATATGGAGAAAGGAGATGGATGGTTCACATGGAATAACAGGAGGGGAGGGTAACATCTTGTCACTTCTCAGTTAGACAAGTTCCTAGTGTTAGAAAATATTGCTAGGGGCTCAGGGGAAATGTGGGAAAGTGTACCCCCTGTAGCAGGCTCTGACCACTGGCCAATATGCCTCAATTGGGATGTGATGAATGCCCACCTACCCAAACCCTTTCGCTTCAAGCAGTTCTAGTTGGAGCACAAGGAATTTAAAGGACTGGTAGAGCAATGGTGGTAGGAGCTGCACAATCTGGGGGGGACAAGAATGTACAACTTTCAGCACAAACTCAAGGCTCTAAAATCTAATATTCACACATGGAACAAGGAGTAATTTGGAAATATCTTTCTTGAAAAGAAGAGGCTCATGCAAGACATTGACCTCCTCCAACAGAAAGGGATCAAAACTGGATGGGACATGGAGAAGAAAGAAAAGGAGAAGGACTTCCTCACCCAGCTGGATGCCAAGGAAAGTATTGGTCCTCATTTTGTCACCATTTTTGGGCTAAATACTTTACATATTAATACATGTTAATTTTTTTACCTTTTCACATCTTTTGTACCATATAGTTTTCCATTCAGCAGCAGGTATGGCCATATTTTAATTTATGAAAGTTATATTTTATTTTGCATCATCTTATGATTTTCTTGTTTAAATTTGATAATATGTAGTGATATTCTAATATATGAAACTTTCATGCATAATATTGGTCTTCAGTGAACCAATGAGTAGCACAAAATTCATCCTAGATGTGCGTAGAGTGTATCCAACACATTTTCCAACTCACTATTCGAACCACCGAATCAACCATGCATTGTTGAAAGTGGATTTATGTGTGTTAAAGGCATGTAATAGTCGTGAACTATTATGAACATGCGCCAGCATCTTAGCATCAGCCTCCTTCTAGAAGGGTGCTCATCTAATGTCTCTATGTGACACCTTGATGCCGGCTCCGATTAAGACTAAGATCATATACCACATGGTGCGCCAGAGAGGAACCAGATCTACAAAGAAGAAGGAAATGTCATCTGCTAGTTATCAATGTAATTGCTTATTATAATGACTTCCTTATCGTAAGAGCAGTCGACCACTAAAAGGATCGACTTGCTCGCCTTCTTTAAACACTATATATAGGTGATATCCTGCGAGGCATAGCGGTTAATCACTGAATGTTAATAGCTGATAGCTTGTGGTTAGTAGCTGATAGAATCGATGGAGTTAGTAAGGATAGCGAGATAGTTCGTTGTTTTATCAGTTTTTCACAAGACTCTGTAATGCCACCTTTGGTTTAATGAAAGATCCATTATGTTTTGCATGATCGTGTTCTATTAGAAGAGAATTACTTTGTTTGCTAGGAGGGGCCCCCAACAATAGAGTTTTACTTATAAATTGTTTATGCAGTGTAATCATTTATGATAATTATTTTCTGTAGTATGGATTCCATTGTTATTATGCTGATTATGTAGGTTTCATTTACCAGTTAGCAACCAGTTGCGCCTAGAATAGCTTTTAAATTTCTTTTCAAAGTTTGTATAGTTCATTACTTAATTCTTAGACTAGATTCCTTTGGTTAAATCACAGTAAATCTAGTTTTATATAGTTCTATTTTTTCTTAAGTATATTTTAGTCTATTTAGTAATGTAATTTTCTTTTTGAATTATGAGTTAATTTAGATAATGTTGTCATAATATTTAATTAGTAAGTATCTTTACTTTCTTCTCTTTCATATTTCATTAGCATATGCATGAGTCAGCTGCTCTAAAATAAATAATTTAAATATACTTTTTTCAGAAATTTTAATATTTTCTTCAGACAGACTATCATTCAGACAGTCTATTATGCCTTCCATACGGACCTTCATTCCAACCTACTGTTCAGTCTTTCATTCAACCCTGTGTATCTTTAATTTGTTTTGAGAGTATCTCCTTAGTTTTCTTATTCCATTTTAATGGTAGTAGTTAGATATTGATTGTATTTTCTATTAATACCTCTAGATAAGATTGTTAGACTACCTATGAGACCTCATTCTTCTTTCCTCTTTCTTCTCACCTTATGCCTAAATAATTATGTTATGTGTTTTGATCTTTTGTGTTGATTTGTAGTTAAATCTGAATTGTACCTTCACATGTGAAATTCTAAATGTAATAATAGATTAAGTATCATTGTTCATAGTAATACGATTTATCTTCTTGATCATATGGTTATTACACAAATCCATAGAATTGAATTTAGATCATCTTTATAAGTTTTATGCTTGTTCATAAATCATGTTTACCTCTTTGTAATATTATTTTATCTTTCACAAGTAGAATTTATTTATTTATAAATCATTATGTTTACTATAGCTTGTAACTGGACAATTCTTAGTCTACATATTTTAATAGAGATTAAGTTAGATCTAATTCCCTCTAGCTTCTTCACCTCATTTGAAAGCCATTTTGATACTTCTCCTTCTCCTGTCCCAATTACAGTAAATCCTTATCCTCAAAATAATAAAGGAGAATGGAATTAGTGGCCATCTATTAGTTGAATGTATAACTAGTGGTTGTAAATTCTTCCTTGTAAGTTTTTTATCAGTAAAATAAACCTTCTTATAAAGGATAGTTCATTGTCTTCACATTGTCTATATCTTTGTCTTTTAGTAATTGTTTATAAGTAGAGTAGTATAATTTGATACCACTCTGCCTAGTCCTATGTTTTTGTTTACTTAACTAAGTTGGATCCTTAGGAGTTCAACTTAAGACCTTTCAATCTTTGGTTTATTAAAGTATTACCATGATACTCTCTACCTTTGCATATATTTTGTAACAACTCTAATCCTACCAACCCCGGTTGATAATTAAATATTGGGTAAATTATTCAAGACAATATTTTGTCCAACAGAAAAACAGGAAGAGATATACTGGAAGCAGAAATCCCATGTCAAATGGTTCCAGAAGGGGTAGGGAATACCAAATTCTTCCATAATTCAATGATCTACAATAGGCTTGGCACAAAGATCCACGGAATCAAAAGGAATGATGGGACCCAGGTGGAAACCAGGGAAAAAGTTGAGGAAGAACTAACCAGCTACTTTAAGGAAATTATGACTGAGGACAACAATGCCAGGGGACAGGACATTGATCGGATCATTACCATTATTCTCAGGATGGTTTCTAAGGAGGAAAATGAAAACCTCAATAAAATTATCTCCATGCAGGAGGTGGAGGAGGAAATGAACCAGATGGCCCAGGGGAAGGCCCCTGGTCTGGACGGCTTCATGACCAACTTCTTTCACTTCTTTTGGGGATCAAGGAGGAAGTCTGGGTCATAGTGGAGGAGTCCAGAAGCAAACGTGGGGTGCTCAAGGCCTTCAATACAAAATTCCTTTCCTTAATTCCAAAAAGGGAGGGTGTGTATTCTCCAGGTAAGTTCAGACCTATAGCCCTTTGTAATGTGATCTACAAAAAATAACTAAAGTGATTGTGAATAGATTAAAATCCCACCTCCCTCATCTAATAAGCCTAGAGAAATTTGGATTTGTCAAAGGTAGACAGATCCTGGATGGAATCATTGATTTCCATGAGACCATCTATTCGTTGAAATGTACTAAATGCCCTGGAATGCTCATCAAGCTAGACATAGCCAAGGCCTATGACAAACTTAGCGGGCAATATTTGGAGAAACGTTTGAGGGCGCATGGCTTTAGCTCAGAGTGGGTAGAATGGGTGATGGCCTTGGTTACCTCACCTTTCTATTCCATCCTACTGAATGGATCCTAGACTAGGATCTTCACGCCCACCATGGGGATCAGACAGGGAGATCCTCTCTCTCCTTTTCTCTTTATCCTAGTGGTGGACGGGTTGAGTAAACTCATCAAGGCTCAGGTGGGAAGTGGAATAATTAGAGGTCTTTCACTTCATGAAGATATGGAAAAACAAACTCACCAGAAATTTGTGGATGAAATGATGCTTATGGGGCACCCTTAAGTCCAAGAGGCTCGTGCCTTCAAATAAGGCCTAACGCTCTTTGCCAGGGCGTCGAAGCTCGCATCCAACACTGAGAAATATTAGGTTTTTTTCCTTTAATACTCCTGTTTTTACTCAAAGAAACATTGGTAGGATTTTGGGTTTCACCAAGGGAACATTTCCTTCCAAGTATCTGGGGGTCCCTTTAGGGCAGGGCTATTGTAAAGCAAAGTTTTCTATGGCTAGGGTTTAAGAGGCCATCAACATACTAGGGTTGAAAGGTGGATGTATAATGTTCAACAAGCATATATAATCAATTTTCAGAGATTAGAATGGTTCATACCTTGACAAACAAAGTTTGATCCAAGCATCCCTTCAATCCTCTTCTTGCTCCTCTCACTCCTCTTACTCCAAGAAACCTGCAAAATGAATTATACCTTCCTCAAACCAAATAAAATATATGAAAGGATATTATATTCAATGAAACATGAAAACATAATCTGATAAATAACATCATATAATCATAATCAGAGATTCAATATATAAGGCACATTTATTTGGGAAGAAGAAGGACATCACATCTTTATTAGTCTTGAAAACGAGTACAAATATACCTTCTCTTCAAGTTTGACACCTTACGAAACCTTGATCTGGTTCTACTGCTTCTCTTCTCCAAGGAACTCAACCTCCAAGCTCTGCAACACAAGGAGAAAGCTTCTAGGGCAAAGGTGTGGGAAAAGAGAGCTCCAATTCCTCCAGCATAACAATGCAAATATTCAAGTCTCTTCTCATGGACCTCCCTACCTCTATTTATATTATTTATGAAAATATAGGGTCGAAGACAAAGTAGTTACAATTGAAGGAGTCAGTTGCATAACTACCCAAACTACCCGAATTTCGAAAAATGTATTTTTTTGACATTTTCAGGAGGAATACGTGGTTACGAAGAAAACAGTCGCATATGCAGGAGGTATACGTGAGTTGCAATGTAAATAGTCACATATTTAGGGAATACACAACTATTTTATATAACAAGTCACATACAATACTTGTGTTTCCTTAAGAAAACTCATGTATGCATCAAAACATCTCATGTTTAGGGTACTTTTGGGAATTCTCATACTTTGGTGTCTTGTAGAAATTTTTAGCTGACTCAGATACCTTTCCAACGGTGTAGAGATGAGTTCAAACAGAGTTACAAAACTCAATATATGGATCCTCCGAGTTAGGTGTTGTTTCAGTGACTTTCATGAAGTGTCGTCATGGAAGTGTCGACATGCGACAGAAACATGGGAAAGTGGTCACAGGAAGAGATGTGTCATTTTTAGCTATAACATATACCCCCTAATGTATGAGGATATAGGGGAATATGATAGTTGAAACACATTATAAAGGAAACAACCGAGTATGGAGAGAGCAGAGAATCCAACATCGAAAGGCTCGAACAAAGGTACCTGAAAGAGAGACAAATGTCAGACAAAAATGATCTCTAAGACATACAAGTCCATATACAAAACATCACCATAAAGATACAAGTAGATACAACATATGTATAATTGATGAAACTATCATGGTCACTCAATATGCAAAAAGGCGCCATATCAAATCTAAAGGAGTCATGGCCACAAATGAACAAGGTGGATCCATGCTCGACAATTGATCATAGCCACAAGAATACAAGGTGGATCTATGTCTAAGAAAAATGTCATATAAAATGTAACAAGTTCTTGCACAACTTGGGCAATAGAAAAATGACGATGCTACTATAAACCCAAGGTCTTCAATCCAAACCGCCCAAAAAATAACCATGTGAATAAAGGAGCTGAAGTCGAACTTGGAGGAAACCGTTTGATTATCGGTCAATGATGAGAACCATTAACAAATGAGAGGGAAACCACCATTAATGAAAATGGTCCCCAAGGTACCTAGCACATTCTAACAAGTGTGAATACAAGGACTTGAAGTCAAACACTTGAATAATCCATCAAGTAGGAGACAGTAAGGTATTCCCACTACCCAATAGCAAGGGAAAGTGCCACTGATGACTGCAATCCCCAAGGTACTGTCATAAAACTTTAAATCTCATTCCCATAGAAAGATGTGTTGCAGTCGATAGGAATAGATCCATTGGAAGGAAGGCAATAAGGAATCCTTCATCATCCAACACGAGGTAAGTCAAAGAATAATTGGATCTTGATTGGTACTGAATTTCATGACAAGAAGCGCTGAAGACATGATGTAAAGAACTGACACCAGGGAATGGCGAACAAAAAAGGTCAAGGAAACTGCAGAGTGGCCCATAAAGGTTTAATCCTTGAATAGTGAGCATGACACAAAAGTGACTTAGGCAGCTTTTGACACCTGGTGCTTTGTTCAAGGAAACAAGACTTGCTGCCATGATGTAAAATACATGTGAATGAACTTCCCTTCCCCTATTTCTTGTAAAGGTTTAGCGAGTCCAAGAAAGCAAACTTGAGACCTTCTTCATTTTTGGCAAGCTTGAAGAAGAGACAGAAGAATGCTTCATAAAGCACTAATTCATGGATTTTACGAGCCCAAACTAGTACATGCTCGACAATGTTTTCATAGTTTAGAGAGTCTGAAAACTCCAAAGAAGATTCCAGGGGGGGACTTTTTTGTCCAATTTAGTCTCCTGAGGCCGAAAAAGCATAAAACAAACCACAAAAGAACTCTCTTAGCTTCCGAAGAAGTAAGGCGCACCTTTTTCGCATTAAGTCAGGAAGTTCCAAAAAAGTTTAAATTACCACCTACCCAACGCTCCTTCAAAAGCAGCATATAGCCTGAGTTTTACGAGTGTGATGGAAGGCAAGATCACTCAAAAAGATCCATTTGATTACGAGAAATGGGGCTTACATTAGTAAAATCGATGCTTTGTTCTTTAGGGTTTAATGAGAATGACAAAGACATAAAGTACACTCTAAATATTTTTCATGTTTAGGTCTATAGCACGTAAAAGAGAAAACTAAGTTCATACCAGGGGCTCCTTTTATGTAAATTTAGTCGCTCAGGTCCAGAAAAGTGATAAACCTATGCCTGAGAATACTCTTCTCAATTCCAGAAAAAAGAGAGTGTTCCTTTCTCGTACTATTACACAAGGTCCGAGAAAGTGATAACCTACCACCAATGTCGATGCCCATTCACATATTTTTAATGAGCATGAACGAACAAGTTTACTCGACAGTCAAGTCTATTTTGAGGAGTCAGACCTGGGCCTAAAGAAGCTCAATATCTTTCCTGTGAAGTTTTAACGAGTCTGAAAAAGTCAACTCGTGGCCTCCTTACTATTTTTAATGAGCTCAAAGGAGAGCAAAAAGAATGCTCTCAATGGAAGGAGACGAGTGTCATAAGCAGGGGAAACTAGTTCTAGGCGTAAGGAACAAACCTATGCATAATGCAAGGAACACGAGTAGGATAAAGAAACTCACGAAACATATCCTCAATATAAAAGGTGTCAAGTTGCAAAGCCAAAATGATACAAGGATTAGCAACGATGAGAACAAAGATGTGGGCTTATACAATGAGCTAGAAGCGTGGAAGCCAGCATCAGGCTCAAAAGCGCAATAAGGATACATGCAAATGTAGTTACAGCTTGAACAACAAGGAGAGGCCAGTAAACAGTTGTGAATCCAACTAAAAATCCTATATCCAAGAAAAAACAACATGAGGATCATATTCATAAGAAAAGATCTGATGCAGGTCACTTTGTTATCTTCTATAAAAGGTAAATTCAAGTCAGAATCGACCGAAGAAGATTCTATAGCACCAAGGCTTGAGGGTTTATAATCAGTAAGATCAACCTCAAAAGGAGAGAAAAAATCAACAAGGGAGATAGAGTCTGTAGGAACAAACTTAGTATCATAGGAGTTGAAAAAATCATAAGAAAAATCAAACTCATCAGGATCACTAACTTGTTGTTCGAAGGGAAAGTACAAAAACTAAAAAAGACCAACATAAGAAGATAGATCCATGGAAAGATCAGGATTACTAAGCAAATCAGGGTTAGACTTAGTCACAACTGAACCAACATCCAAAATAAGTTCATATTGTATCAAAGACTCTAAGAATACTTCATCCAAAGGAAGGAGATCATCCGAGATAGGACACATGTCTAAACTTTCAAATGGATCAACAGAGTGGAGAGCACGCTCCATAGTCTGTATAGGATGACTCACCTAGTCAACTGCTGGGACCAAGTCCCAAGATGGTAAGCATGAAAACAGAGGTTGCTTCTCAATAGTAATTGAATGCAAAGGAAATGAGGCCACATAGCTCACCTGTGGTGGGGTAGTGTCTATAGAAACATTGGAAATCAGTAAAGGAAAGACTTGGTCTCTAGTTGGGTTAGGAGACGGATCAAGAAAATCCAACTGATCGATAGTGACAATTTCTTGGCCATCATTAAATTACATCACATGAAAGAATGTTGACACCACAGCTTTCATGGAATAGACATAATTACGTCCGAGGAGCATATTGAAGTCCAAGGGGTCTTCTATCACCTTGAAGTCAACTAAGATGGTATTCCCACCCAAAGTAATAGGTTTTTGAGCAAGAATTCCCAAGGCTATACAATTTCTTCTATCAAACACCAGTAACTGACTAACAGTCAACACAAGGCTAGGAGATCCCATGCCTCTCCAAGCACGAGCAGAAAAAATACTAACTGAGACTCCTTCATCAACTACAACAAGCAATCATGTATGGTTCAACTTTGACCTTTATTTGGAAAGGTGCATCAGAAGGAAGGTGCGGCTCAACTAGGCTATCCGAATTAAAAGAAGCAATCCTAGAGCTTGGTGGGGTTTGATCCGAAGCGATTTCAGTGCCCCCTTGTTCAGTAGGTTCTGAACTAGAAGTGAAGAAAATGTGACTAGCAGACACTTCACTCTCCAAAGGAAGAGTGGGATTTACCGATACTGAAATCGATTCAACCACTTTGTGAAAGTAACTCTCTAAAGGGAGAGTGGGATTGAACAAAGGAGGAATTGGTTCAATCACATAAGGATCACTCTCCAAAAGAAGAGTGGGATTGACCAAATCTGAGATTGGTTTGACCACTTGATTAACCAAAGGTTGAGTAGGTTGTTAAGAAACTATAGGTTGTTTAGGAGAAGGAAATTCTTGAGTCTCAGACCACACTCTTTGCACCTCTGTGATAGCAAGGCATTGGTGAGTAAGATGATCTCCCTCACATAGCTTACAAGAGAACTTAATTTTGGACTTCAAATGACTAGTTTTCTCAACGGTGTCAACATGACTAGTAGTGGCTAAATATTTTCTCTTAGCATGACCTATAGAGGCTGAACGTTTTCCCCCATCATGACCACCAGAGGCTGGGTGACTGGGTCCAGCCTGACTAAGAGAGGCTGGTTGTTGAAAAATTTCAGGATGTTCAAAAATAGGATGAACATGAAACCAAACTCTCCACACTTCCATGATAGAAGGGAATTTATAAGTAAGGTGGTCTCCCTCAGAAATTTTACAAGGAAACTTGGGCTTGTGTTTTGGATGGGTAGTATTTTGAATAGTGTCAACATGACTCGCAGTGGTTGACGAATTGTCTTTAGAATGAACCACAAAGGCTGAGAGACTGCCCCCAACATGACATGTAAAGGCTAGGAGATTGGGTCCAACAAGACTTACAGAGGTTGGACAGGTACCACCAGCATGACCTACAGAGGAGGAATGGTTAGGATCAACATGCTTCACAGCAGTTGAGTGTGTGCCCCCAGCATGAACTGCATAGGCTGGGTGGATGAATCCAACATGACTTGTAGAGGTTGGATGGGGAGGTTCAACTTGAACAAATGAGGTTGAACCAGTGCCCTCAGCGTGACCTGCATAGGCTAAGTGACTGGATCCAACATGACCTAGAAAGTTTGGAAGGATCCCACCAACATGATTAACAGAGGCTAGCTGGTGAAGATCAACTTGACTTGTAGAGGTTGAGTGATTAGATCCAACATGACCTACAGAGGTTGGATAGGTGCCCCTAGCATGAACTCCAAAGGCTGGGTGGTGAGGTTCAACTTGACCTACAGAGGTTGAATGGGTGCCCCCTTTCTTATGTGCCTTCTTCCTATTCCTCCTTCTTTTACTCCTTTTAGACTACCGGTTACTAGTATCTGTACTTTCACCGCATGAGGTAGAAGGAGGAGGAGAATCAACTAAAGGTTAATGGGAAGCAGTGTTTTGATTCCCTTGATATAAGGAGCTTACTTGAAAACCGTCAAGAGCATTAACCACAGTTGGAGTGGAAAACAACCACATCGGTATCCCTAGGGTGAATCTAGGTAGATTCAGTGTTGCCACCAAAGGAACACCAACATTCTGTTGATGTAATTGTAACTTCGGAATGTATTCACTTATATTTCTTATCTATTGTAATCCGATGTTTATTCTAGGATGTACTTGAGTCATGTCATGCCCCAATGTTCCGATCGAGAAGTTTCTATAATGTGGAAGTCATGTCAAGTCATTTTGGGTAACCCTCTTATTGGTCAAGGATTAAAGTCCCCAAAGTTGTGGGGCCCTAGGGTTATTAGACTATCCTAGAGAATTCGACCCTAGGTGAGTCATTGTAAGCCGGGGAAATATTCCCCACCATTGTGTTAAGGATAAATCTCCTTGTTGGTCGGAGGAGGCAAAGTCCCCACAAGTTGTGGGGCACTAGGGTTATTAGACACTCCTAGAGATGTCGGCTCTAGTAAGTAATTGTTAATTGAGGATGACATGTTGGAGTGGGTTTCAAGTAAATGAAAGAATATAAATAGAGAGTGAGCCTCTCTATTTATCACACACACATTCACTCATTGGGGCACAAGAGTGAGAAGAGAAGTTGTTGGGAGAAGAGAGAGACTGCTGCTGTCAGGAGATCATCTTTATGTTTTTGGGTTTTACTTTTGGTGTTGATTCTATCTCTGAGGAAGTTGTGGGGTTTTATCCTTTATGGTTTCCCCAAGGAAAAATATTTGTGTCTCTTGTCTCTTGTGTTTTATTGCTGTGCTTGTTATTCTCTCAGTTAAAAGATCCTAAGATCATATTGCTAGCTTAAAGATAAAAATCTAACATGGGATCAGAGCTAACCTGAGAAGAAGACATTGTGAAGCTACATAAGCTAGGGATTCTTACTTTTTGGGTCTCTCTCCACAATCCATCAGAAAATGTATGCTAAGATGACTCTCCATTGAAGGGTGCATCTTTCTGTCAAAGCGAAATTTGATTCCGAGCATTTTTAGTTTTGGTGCAGGAAATTAGGGCTTCCTACATAAGAGGAATTTTTGAGTGAGCCCAGCATAGGATTTCTCTCCTCATCAAAATCAAATATTAGAGACCTGGATCAAGTTTTTTGGTAAGGTGAAACTGTGGGAAAGTCAAACCCTAGTTTGACCCCGAGCTAGAAAACCCTAAAATACTAAAACTACTACGTTTTGGTACATTCGGTATATCTCGGGATTGGAAAAGGATCATGAGCTAAAAATTGCAAAGGCTGAAAATATTGATTTACACTATGTCCAAAATTCAGCCTCATATTCGCTATAATCTGGGAGATATGATCCCTCCAAGTTAGGGTTCCAGCCTCTTCCAGAATTCTTCCATAAACAGGACACCTGGGGAGAATTGCTATATATTGGGCTACAAAGGTCGAAATGAAATTTTTGAAGATGTTCCAGAAAGGACATGGACTGTACCTTATATGGTCCAATATTGAGACTCACAAGATGAACCAGTGACACATGGAAGTCCGTACAACTTCACTGTTCTGAACAGTCCTGTAACAGGTCACCTTGGGAAAACAATCATAAGTCCCAATTGGTGAAACCAATTATGATGAAACCTATGGTGTTGGAATAGGGACATGCAAGGCTACCTCAGTGTGAATTTTTGAACATAGAGGAGTAGTAATTGTAGAGATAGCATAGAAATAGTAACAGGAATTTTGGCAAAAGAAATTAGAAAACTAGGGCTTCCTGTTTCAGGACCCTCCCTCAACTGTTTTCAAAAAAGGAGTACAATGGACAGCTCGATTTGAAGAGATATATCTTTCTATCCAATCAGATCTTAAATATTCCAAGTTTCAAAAATTAGGGTTTCATTGAGAAACCCTAGATCAACCAGCTCCGGAACCAAGTGAGACACCTCAAATCAGTAAGATCTAATCTTTTGCTATTTTCATTTGAGATTCTCATTTCAAGGTGATCTATAACATTAGCTTGATGATAAGCTTGGTGAAGTTGAAAACTTCCAAGCATGGAAGTATATGATCTCTCTGAAGAAAATGAATTGGACACCCACATGAGTAGAGAGGTTCCAGTTCCAGAGGGAGATGAGGCTAGAAGCCTTACAACAGAAGAACTTGGTCAAGGCCAAGAAGATCATTGCTGATTCAATCATGGATCACCTTGTACCACAATTGTCTCCCCTAAATACACCTAAAGATATTTTTGATTCCTTGACCAAGTTATTTGTGTTGGAGACATTTACCATCATACACACTCTTTTTGGTCAAATTGGCCTAGTTAAACCACTATCCTATGTATAATTGACATTAATTGACATTAGTGGAGCATTAATTTCCATCATCCAGTCACAACCATGCCTACCTATAGTCAAGGAGGCTAACTGGAGCACTCCGGGGGTGATCTGAGTGATATTAATGAACCTAATTGCTAACTGGTGGTTACAATCAGTTCAACCAGTTAGTTAAGGTGCCTCCTCTCATTAAATATATTATTTAATGATTATTTATTATTATTTAATGATCTGGAATCAAAAAGGCACCTCCACCAACTTCTGATGATCAGTTCAGCTTCAGTTAACCTCATCGGGGTTCATTGAAGTCATGGAGCACTAGCACTTGATGGTTGGCTTGCTATGACATGTGTTTGATCTCCTTCATTTTATATTCAGTCATTTATTGCACTCCGACTTCAGTTAGGGTTTGGTGAGTCAATTAGGGTTTTGGTCAAGTGGTTAACTGAGTGTGAACCAATGGTTGAGAGTCAGTTAAGCTAGACTCACTCACTGAATTCGAGTTGTCTCCTTAGGTATTCAAATTCCTCATGGATTCAAGCTATTTATTGACAATGGTATTGTAACCATTCATTGTTTAGTGAAAATACAGAGAGGAAACCATTCTGGTTTCGATTAACACCATTTCATCAGTATTTGTTGATTATTCTTTGATGAGATTGATTCTTTGTTCCTAGATCAATGTGCAAGATTAATATGGTATCAGAGCATACAGCGGATCAAAAGATATATCTCTCAAAAACAAGCTTTTTGACAGATTTCTCCATGAAAAGTGAGCAATAGCTCAAAAATCCAGCACTGCACCAGAAGCCAAGGCTTACCACTTAATACCCCAAGTAAAGAACTTGTTGATCAAGCTTGCTTGATTGACTATGTTGGGTGTGATGAAATCCTAAAATGTGCAGGATGTCTGACCTTACGATGCCCTTTTTGTTTGGATTTGTAGGTCTTAACAGGTACAACTTTGAATGGACTCATCAATCCCTCTTCTCACCCCATTCACAAGCTATTCGGAATGGAAGTTGAAAATGATTGCATCTCGGAAGAGGCGAGGTATCTATGAGGTGTATATTGGACTTGGAAAAGAGTCTTATGAGAATGATAATGATTGGCTAAATGACGGTGATAGAGCTTTTGGAGCAATATGTCTAGCCCTTTCTCCTAGCGTGTACTACCTTAATGGTTTTGCTGAATAACCAAAGGATCTCTGGACAAAATTGGACAGAACCTTTGGCAAGCATAATGAGGATCATAATAGTAATTTGGAGATAACATCCAGCACCACAAGAGTTATTTACTCAAAATTCTCAGCCTCTACTCTCTCTGATGAAGTTGTTCAAGATGAAGATGAAGTAGAATCTTCTACACAGTCAATTCGAATTGAAGAAAGTCTCCATGCAGTGACTCCTTCTCCTGATGCTCCGGAAGTTCATGAGATATTTGATATCACATATTCTCATATTTATGAAACAGAATAAGACATTCAAATCTATGATATTGAAGAAAAATACTACTACACTTCCATGCAAACATTCACTGGTGATTTTCCGTTGAATTCTGTGCAAAATTTATCAGTAATTGCTTCTGAAAGTGAAGAGAAATTTGGATTTTCTCCCTCTAATGTTGCTTCTGGTGTGTAAATATGTAAAAAATTGGATATTTTGGAATAAATATCAGATTATAAGAGTGACACATTTTCTTCCCATGATCTATATCTTCTAGCAAAATCCTACAGAATTGCATGCACCAAAATTCATAATTTTGAAGAAAAAGACAACTGTGCATCCACTGTCTCTGTTGACCATAATTTTGGATCTGATATGAGACTTATTGGATCTGATATGATATTATTTGGATATGATCTGATATTTCTTGGTTAAAAATTTCAGGTTCATAAATCTTCAGTACTGCTTGTAGCTATTCTCATCAACGGTGTGAAGAAACAAGTACCGCAAGTCTCCTACAAAAATGTTGCTGGGGATTTGATTTCTATTCATAGTTTTGGATATTTTGTGAAATTATTTAGAGTTGATATTATTTTGTTCATATTTTAAAATCCAAGAGCTTTCATTCATGCTTTTAGCTTCTCTCACCAATTCCGGTGTGAAAAATCAAGTACTGAAATTCTTCTTCAATTTTGCTACTGGGGATTTGGTGTTAGTTTCCTCTTATGAGGTTGCTGATATTTTATTTTGTGATTCATTAGACATTTCAGAATATATATCAGATTATGGAGCTCAATAATTTTCTCTCCAGATTCCCAGGGATTCTCTACCTTTGGTCACATGCTCATCTCCTCACAGAACAAGTAAAGAGGAAGACATTCTGCATCTGCTTGGACACTTGCTCCTAAGATTTAGTACTGAAATTCTTCTTCAATTTTGCTACTGGGGATTTGGTGTTAGTTTCCTCTTATGAGGTTGCTGATATTTTATTTTGTGATTCATTAGACATTTCAGAATATATATCAGATTATGGAGCTCAATAATTTTCTCTCCAGAGTCTCAGGGATTCTCTACCTTTGGTCACATGCTCATCTCCTCACAGAACAAGTAAAGAGGAATACATTCTGCATCTGCTTGGACACTTGCTCCTAATATTTGGGGCTGATTTTACCACTCATGGTTTGCTGTTCAAGGCTGCAACATATCATTTTCTTGAGTTTTCCACACATGGTTCAAATCCTCAAGAACCTTTTCTCTCTCTTTAGATGATTTCATCTACTCTACATGGGTCCAGTTTCACCGTGCAGCTGTTTATATTTCTGATTCAATTGAGTGCATTGTTCTTCTTCCAAAGTGGAAGATTCCTCCAGACATATTCATTTAGATTGGATTCAGAGGTTCACATGCACAGTATCAGGATGCTGCTGCATAGAAAAACCAATTCTTGATTTACTGCTTAGTTTTAAGGGGGGTATTTTTCCCATGAGGTTTTCCCCGTTTCCTTGGTTATATTAAGCAGTTACTTTATTGTACAGGGTGACCTATGGCCTTTGTTGCCGGGGCCCTAGAATTTTTATGCATCTATATTTTCTAACTCTTCCTGGGTATACCTTAAGGGGGGGTATTGGAGACATTTACCATCATACACACTCTTTTTGGTCAAATTGGCCTAGTTAAACCACTATCCTAATTATAATTGACATTAATTGACATCAGTGGAGCATTAATTGCCATCATCCAGTCACACCCACGGCTACCTATAGGCAAGGAGGATAACTTAGCCTTCTCCTACAGTCAAGGAGGCTAACTGGAGCACTTCGAGGGTGATCTGAGTGATATTAATGCACCTAATTGCTAACTGGTGGTTACAATCAGTTCAACCAGTCAGTTAAGGTGCCTCCTCTCATTAAATATATTATTTAATGATTATTTAATACTTATTTATTATTATTTAATGATCTAGAGTCAACAAAGCACCTCCACCAACTTATGATGATCAGTTCAGCTTCAGTTAACGTCATCAGGGTTCATTGAAGTCATGGAGCACTAGCGCTTGATGGTTGGCTTGCTATGACATGTGTTTGATCTCCTTCAATTGAGATTTAATCATTTATTACACTCCGACTTCAGTTAGGGTTTGGTGAGTCAATTAGGGTTTTGTTCAAGTGGTTAATTGAGTGTGAACCAATGGTTGAGAGTCATTTAAGCTAGACTCACTCACTGAATTTGAATTGTCTCCTTAGGTATTCGAATTCCTCATGGATTCAAGCTATTTCTTGACATTGGTATTGTAATCATTCATTGTTTATTGAATATACAGAGAGGAAACCATTCTAGTTCCGATTAACACCATTTCATGAGTATTTGTTGATTATTCTTTGATGAGATTGATTCTTTGTTCCTACATAAATGTGCAAGATTAATAATTTGAAGGAAAGAACATGACCTTAAGAAACCAGTTGAAGAATGTGAAGATCCAGAATGTAGATACCATATAGTCATACTTTAGGAGGGTCTCCAAAATCAAAGAACAACTTGTAACAGTAGAAGAAGAAGTGGAGAATGCAGAAGTGGTGATAGCCACCTTGAATGGCCTCCCAGGATCATGGGATTCATTCATGTGAGGAATGTGTGCTAGAAGGAATTGATTACTTTCAGCTTACTCTCGGAAGAGCACACACAAGAAGAAGAAGCTTGACTCATGATAAGAGAAGAGAAGATGGGAGCAACTGAAGATCAAGCTCTCACCATCCAAAGAAGATCCCTCAAGCGATGAGGAATATGAAGAACTCAACTCTTGAAGAACCTTGTATCCATCTTAGCATTTAGATAAGAAACGATTCTATTATGAATGAATAAGACGATGAAGCTGAAGGATCAAGGAGGAGTCTACCCACAAAACAAATAAAGATAAGTATTCAATTATCATTTCATGATATTTTTTTTTGTTATGCATTTGTCTATATTCAGTTAATGTAGTATGCATGATAGAATGTTTGCATTAATGATAGTATACTACTAATATGCATGAATGGGTAAGTAGCTCATGGTTCTATACAACTCTCCATTTCTACTTATCTAGAATGAAACCTCTTTGCTGACATATTGGATTAGTGCACAATCTTAATGTTGTCCTGGTAGATATGGAAGGCATCTAGAAAAGTTTCCGTGAGATATGGATGAATGTTGTATTGGCTAAAGTAGTTGCATGATCATATATTTACGCATAAGAACCTGCTAGTATGAATATTCATTACGATATGTTTCTAACCATACAAATGCATTTGACTTGTAGGAAATATTGCATACATAATCGCCAACAAGAAAAGAAAGATGAGACTTATTCCGAAGAATAAGTAACGACAGTTCAAGATGAAAAATAATATGATGAATGCAGCAACATCATTGATGCAGAACCTTCCAAGAAGAAAGGGAAGACTAGTTCAAGAAGAATGATGTGTAGGATGCAGTCTCGATACATGAAGGGAAGTTTGAGACTGCATCGTGGGATACAAGGAAAGATTTGAAGAGACATTTGCGGCCAATGGGAGTTGAGACACGTGACAGGAAGAATCATGTGTGCAAATGAAAGAAGACCTTGTACAATCTCAGAAGACACCCATGGGATATCACATACATGAGGAGATAGATGAAGATCTGAACCTTTGCTACAAGGTTGATAGAGGATGACAAGATCATAGATGGATGCGAGATGAATTTTTGAAAAAGTTCAAGATAGAGGATCTTGGTATCGAGTGACCCTAGACGAATACATAGAATATTAGTAGCAGAGGAATCTACTTGTCACTCTAGTACAGAATTTTTTACTGCATAGAGTACGAGGGAGTATGATGCTCAGCTTCAAAGGGAGTGACTGCAGAAGATCCTAAGGTTCGACATGGTACGACAGGATCGACAGATTACTTATGACTCTAGGCTTTACTGAGAGTAAAGTGGATTCCAACCTTTGCTTCAAGGTTGAAGGTGGAAGACCAGTGATGCTCCTGTTATGTGTCGATGCACTATTTTCTAGGCATGGAGGTGTGGACAAGGGAAGTATGCAGTAGAAATCATGAATAGGTTCAGGATGATGGATTGCATGACCACACCTATGGCATCGAACCTAAAGCTATTAAGTGATGCTTCATTAGAGACAGTTGATGCTATGATGTATCGTCAGATGATTGGGTCCTTGATGTATCTGATGAACACGAGACCAGACATTTGCTTTGTCATGAACACCTTGAGCCATTTCTTGACAGATCCGATACATGTTCACTTGATTGCTCCAAATTATATTTTGAGGTACCTAAGGGGTACAATTGATTATGGGCTCAAGTACGAGGTGGGTCAAAATATTAACCTCAAGGATTATGTGGATTCGTATTGGGAAGACAATGCCATCGATAGGAAGAGCACTTCCGGGTGTTGTTTCACTATGGGATCAGGTGTGATCTCTTGGTTTAGCAGGAAGCAATCTTGTGTGGCACTGAGTACAGCTGAAGCATAGTATGTCGCAGCTTGTTCAGCTAGTTGTGAGGCAGTATAGCTGAGGAAGCTACTGTCTGATTTATTTGATTTCCAGTTCGATGCTACTTGTATACATTGTGACAACCAGATTTGTGTGAAGTTGTTAGAGAATCCAGTGTTCCAAGACAATTCGAAGCATATTGAGGTCAAGTATCACTATATCAGGGATATGGTGCAGAGGGGAGTAGTGAAGCTCCTATATGTTGCGACGAATGATTAGATAGCTGATGTGTTGATGAAGCCATTGGCCAGAGTGAAGTTTGAGTACTTCAAGGAGAAGCTTGGTGTTCTCCATATCGAGGTCCCTTCCAAGGGGAAGTGACGAGTTCAGAATCCATTCTGATGAGCAGGTCAGATGGAAGGGCTGAGCCATTCTGTCATGGTGAGAGGATTTGGTTCCTTCCATGTCAGATATGAGTGCTGAATGTCATTCTGGGAATGGATGTACCTGGTCAGTTACCAGGAACACTCAGTCCGGGACTGAGAGAGCCATTATGATGAGCAGGTTAGATGTAAGGGCTAATCCATTCTATAATGGTTAAAGGATTAGGTTCCTCCCATGTCAGATGTGAGTGCTGGAAATTCTAGCGAGTAGTTCAGATGTAAGGGTAACTGCCACTCTCTGGGAGAGTGGAGGCACCTGGTCACTTACCAGGTAGCTCAGTCTGGGACTGGGGGCCATTTTGATGAGGGTGTAGGATTTGGTTCCTACGAGATCATATGTGAGTGCATGCCCTTCTGGTGAGTAGGTTAGATGTAAGTGTTGGGCCATTCTGGCGAGTAGGTCAGATGTAAGGGAAATTGCCATTCTCCAGGAGAATGGAGGCACCTTGTCAGTTACCAGGTAGCTTAGTCTGGGGCTGGGGACCATTCTGATGTGATTGTAGGATTTGGTTCCTAAAAAATCATATGTGAGTGCATGCCTTTCTTGCGAGTAGGTCAGATGTAAGTGCTGATCCTTTTCACAGATGATAGTAGTTGTGTCCTATCATGCTGGTGAATGTGAGTGTTGGGCCTTTCTGATGTGATTATAGGATTGATCTAGTATGATCAGATGTGAGTGTTGGGCATGCCTTTTTGACGAGTAGGTTAGATGTAAGTGCTGGGTGTGCCTTTCTGATGAGTAGGTCGGATGTAAGTGCTGGGAGGGCCATTCTGACAAGTAGGTCAGATATAAGCGTTGAAGAAGACCTACATGGTGGCTAGGCCTACAACCAACATGAAAGAATGCTGGCTCTGTACAAATTCCTGTGATGAGAAGAATCATGAGATAGCACATATGATGATGACCCAAGATGATCCAGATCAAGTGATGATCCAGATCCAGTAGTGATGATCCAGATCGAGTGATGATGTCCAATGATAATCCAGATCCAGTGATGATATCTAATGATGATCCAGATCGAGTGATGATCCAGATCTAGAAATGAAGATGACATGAATATGAAGATGACTTGAATATGAATATTACTTGAATATGCATATGACGAGAAGATCCAAAGAAGAAGACCAGTGATGAAAATTTTGTCGAGAGAATACCTTCCAAGATAAGACAGAGTGTTGATGTAATTGTAACTTCAGAATGTATTCACTTGTATTTCTTATCTATTTTAACCCAATGTTTATTCTGGGATGTACTTGATTCATGTCATGCCCGGATGTTCCAATCAGGAAGTTTCTATAATGTGGAAGTCATGTCAAGTCATTGTGGGTAACCCTCTTATTTTTCAAGGGTTAAAGGCCCCTTAGTTGTGGGATCCTAGGGTTATTAGACTATCCTAGAGAATTCGACCCTAGGTGTGTCATTGTAAGTTGGGGCAATAGTCCCCACCATTTTGTTAAGGATAAACCTCCTTGTTGGTCAGAGGAAGAAAATTCCCCAATAGTTGTGGGGCACTAGGGTTATTAGACACTCCTAGAGATGTTGGCTCTAGTAACTAATTGTTAAGTGAGGCTGACATGTTGGAGTGGGTTTCAACTGAACGAAATAATATAAATAGAGAGTGAGCCTCTTTATTTATCACACACACACTCACTCATTGGGGTGCAAGAGTGAGAAGAGAAGTTGCTAGGACAAGAGAGAGACTGCTGCTGTCAAGAGATCATCTTTATGTTTTTTGGTTTTACTTTTGGTGCTGATTCTATCTCTGAGGAAGTTGTGGGGTTTTCTCCTTTATGGTTTCCCCGAGGAAAAATATTTGTGTCTCTTGTCTCTTGTGTTTTATTGTTGTGCATGTTATTCTCTTAGTTAAAATATCCTAATATCATAATGCTATCTTAATGATAAAAATATAACACATTCCCCATGAGAGGAATAGTACAAGGAGTTCCCAGCATGGGGGTCTCTTGGTTGGTGTTCAAAGCGATGTTAGCCATAGTTTCAAACTAGGAGACAAAGTATGAGGTTGACAGGAAACCAAAATTACAAAGCACACACCTAAAGGCACACTAAGTATAGACAAACCACAGAGCACTCACTAAAAAATTCTTAAAGCAAAGCAGACAAACAGGTATAAGATATGCTTCCCAAAAGAAAGATGATAGACGACTACTTGGCTTCCCTATAGATGTTCTTAGGCATAAGCAGAGGAATCACCCACTACCCTCCCACACCTTCTATCGGGGTTACCTTCCAAGCCCTTCCAAGGTCAACCAGAAATAGCCTTCCGGTGTACCTGTGTATGAACCCTAGATGTCAAAATAGACTAAAGGCTACTGCAACTATACTAACAGTCTAGGGGGGAATTCACAATCCTGGTTTGTATGCATGGGCAGGGTAGCGAAGCCTGAAACCCTGTCAACACCAGGCACCACACAGGGCCAGGAGGGTGTTATTGACAGAAGTCCCTAGATGCGTAAAATCCTTGGTCTATGCTTTGGCAAGGAATCGAAGAATTATCTCCTCAGTCCAAGCCTCCACGCAGCCTCGTGCTTAACTCCCATTTGAGAGGAGCTTCCCAGATACAATCAACATAGAAGAGGATTTACCTAGTGATTGGCCAACTACGTCTGAAATTTAATACTTGTGGAGAGTTAAAACTCCCTAATCCATGAGTCTAGCTTAAGCTAGTTGGTGTAGGAGCCTCTAAAATAAAACTTACTAATAATTTTTAAATTATATCGTTCATTTTAATATGTTGTTTTTAGTCACAGTCAAATGGCATGAAATAATATGGTGGTTTGACTCAAAGTTGAAACAAAATGACTAAGCAAAGAGAAATGAAATGCAAAAAGCAAAAACTATTCTCTTTCTTTTCAAAAAGAAACTTGAAAACCACAAAAGAAAATTTTATTTTTATTTTTTCAAAAATAATGATATGCAATGCATTAAAGACAAAACCCTAATCTACATGCATATTAAACGACTATATGTTCTTTTTCTTTTTCTTTTATAAATACAAAAGAAAAGTACCTACAAACTAAAGTATGCAGATAACAAGAACAAAGCGAAAGGAACTCCGCTATACAACTACCAAACAGAATCTAGAATGACCTAAAGTCAGTATAAACCCTACTTGGAAGGAAGGCTTGGGTAAAATACAAGTCAACTATTTTGGCATGGTGAAGTTAACCAACAAAAGAAGAAGGAAACAAAGAACAACAAGTTTCTGAACTCAGACAAAGATCACTGACAGAGGCTAACGAGAAGCATATGCCAAAAATCATGCCAAGCAAAGGGGGTGGGGGGAAAGAGTAAAGAGAAAACCCTAATGTTATAAAAAGGATTACCACATAGATAAAGAATGCACAAAAGGGATGACACTAACTCCCATGGAGTCATGCACCTGTAGAGGACCCCAAAAATACCTACCAAACAACCTTCAAACAGATGAAAAAACCACAATAATGAGGAAAAAAACACTATTTAAAGGGGCATACATGAGTTTCACTACTGACAAGTTTCGTATCATACATGGTTTGATAGTAAATAAAGTCATGTATAAATACCAGTTACGTGACTGTTCAATCTTCAACTCGCGTATGGGTGGGAAAAAACCCAAAAAAGGTCAAAAACTGCCTTAGGAAGGCAGGGGAAGTGTACTATCAGACTTAGAAGGTGTTCCTAAGTGGCAAGAAGGACTTGAAACCTTATAAAAGAATAGAATAAATATATAGAAACCCCAAATAGATAAGGCTCTCCCTAGCAAAGTCCCCAGTTCTATTGTAAAGGAAAGTTTCCTATGGGTAGGGTTTAAGAGGCCATCAACGTATTGGGGTTGAAAGGTGGATGGATAATGTTCAGCAAACATATATAAGCAAGTTTTAGAGATTAGAATGGTTCATACCTTGAAAAACAAAGGTTGATCCAAGAATCCCTTCAATCCTTTTCTTTCTCCTCTCGCTCCTCTTGCTCCAAGATACCATCAAAACGAATTATACCTTTGTCAAACCAAATAGACTATATGAAAGGAGATTATATTCAATGACACATGAAAACATAATCTCATAAATAACATCATATAATCATAATAATAGATTCAATATACAAGACACATTGATTTTGGAAGAAGAAGGACATCGCATCTTTATTAATCTTGAAAACAAGTACAAATATACCTTCTCTTCAAGTTTGGCACCTCACGAAACCTTGATTTGGTTCTGCTGCTTCTCTTCTCCAAGGAACTCAACCTCCAAGCTCTGCAACACAAGGAGAAAGCTTCTAGCGCAAAGGTGTGGGAAAAGAGAGCTCCAATTCCTCCATAATAACAATTCAAAGTTTCAAGTCTCTTCTCATGGACCTCCCTACCTCCATTTATATGCTTTATGAGGAGATAGGCTCGAAGACAAAGTAGTTACAACTAAAGGAGTCAGTTGCATAACTATCCAAACTACACGAATTTCGAAAAACGTATTTTTTTGACATTTTCAAGCGAAATACGTGGGTTGCAGAGACAACATTCACATATGCAGTAGGTATACATGAGTTTCAATGTAAATATTCATGTATTTAGGGCATATGTGACTATTATATATAACAAGTCGCGTACAATACGCGTGTTTCCTTAAGGAAACTCGTGTATGCATAAAAAAATCTCATTTTTATGGTACTTTTGGGCATTTTCAGACTTTGGTGTCTTCTAGAAAGTTTTATCTGACTTAGATACCTTTCCAACGGTGTAGAGATGAGTTCAAATGGAGTTATAAAACTCAATATATATATCCTCCAAGTTAGGTTTTTTTTCAGTGACTTTCATGAAGTGTTGTCATGGAAGTGTCAACATGCGACGGGAACATGGGAAAGTGGTCATAGGAAGAGATGTGTCATTTTGAGATATAACAAGGGAAAAATTAAGAAGGCATCTTGGCAGGATCTTCTGGATAGGATTAAAGCCAGATTGGAAAACTGGACTCTCAAACCCCTGAATTTACCAAGCAGGTTAGTGTTGGTCAAGTCAATGCTCTAGGACATGTCGCTGTACCTCTTTTCTATCCTTTCATCCCCAAATTTAATCTTAAAAGAGATAAGGAGAATCCAACAAAAAATTTTGTGGGAAGGAAGGGAAGCTAAATCAAAATTCTCTCTAGTCAGTTGGGAAAAATTGTGCATCCCCAAGGAAAAAGGGGGCCTAGGCCTTTGAGATCCTGAAATCATGGGGGAAATCCAGCAAACCAAAATATGGCGGATATGGTGCAATTACATGCAGAGTCCATGGGATAATATTTGGAATATAAAGTATGCAAGGGACAGGACCAGATCCCAGCTAATAAGATTCCATGCGGACCCTCAAGGGTCTCATATTTGGAAGAAGGATTTGGCAGGCCGGAAAATAATACAGGAGCACAGATTTTGGGAAGTCAAAGCAGGGAACTATGCCAAATTCTGGGATGAATCATGGAATCATCTTCCCAAAATAGGGAATGGTCCTCGCTGATAGCACATATGAACTAGAGGAATAGAGGAAGGTAAAATTAAGGTCAATCAATATTGGGAGGAAGGAATCTAGGAATACCAGTGCAGATGGGTCGTTCCAAATAGAAGAGAAGACTGGATTTCAGAAGAAGACATAAGATATTTCACAAGTGAGATCTAGGAGTGATACATTCTTCTCAAACACAGGGATGCTATTCTCTGATGGGGATACTCACAAAAAGGGTCGTTCAGCATAAAAGAATCCTACAACATAAGAATTAGGAATCAAACCGAGGAGGAATAGATTTGGTAAAAGATATGGACGACCAACCCATGGCCAAAGGTGGCCACATTCCATTGGCTGGTGGTTAGACGGAGGATTTTGACAGGGGAAAACCTAAGACATAGAGGAATCCAAGGCCCCTCTTAGTGTGTCCTCTATGCATGCCAGGAAGTGAGAATGAATCACTTGCTTGACACCTACCCGTTTGCTTCAGAACTATGGGACAGAGGAGTGCAAGTGTTCAGGAAGAGCAACAGGAGCAGAGGGGACCTAGGCCAAACCATAAAGGATTGGCAGCCCAAAATTTTGCAAAATAACATTTTTCATACCTTGTGGTGAGCATTTCCGGGCAGTGTCATGTGGGTTGTCTAAAAATAACACAATGGACAAATTATTTGTGACAATCAACAATCCTAGGAGGAGGTGTGGAAGACTCTAACCTAAAACTTGATGGACACTATACGCAACATGCAATGGAGTGAGGACAACAAAGAATTCTTGGCACTAGAAAAGAGAATCGTGGAGGAATGGGGGCTGAACAAAGGGACTCTTGATGGTCTGCACCAAAGGGTCAATACTTGTAGAGTGCCGAGTATAAACATGTGGTCCCCCATTCCCTGCTTGGTTTACAAGCTAAATTTTGATGGCGCAGTGAAGGAAAATCCTAGTGAAGTGGGCTTTGGGGGGGTCTGTAGAAATTCAAACAGAGAAATACTGCAAATTTTCTATGGCTTGATAGGTGTTGATACAAACAACTCATGGAATTGGAAGGCATGCTTTAGGGAATTAAAATAATTATCAAGAAAGGTTGGCTCCCGATAGTAGTGGATTAGGACTCAAACATCCTTGTTCAGATGGCCAAACAACTCAGCAATGGTAGAACAATGGAGAAAGTCTCATCTAGATGGTGTTTAGCCAGCAGTTTGGACACCCTCTGCAACCTTGTCATGGCCCACCCAGAGGTCTCCTTTCACCACGTCAGAAGGGAGGTGAATAAGGTGGCGGATATGCTAGAAAATGTCAGATCCAATGAAAATGGGGCCCACAAGATGGGACAGTTGGAGGACTTTGATGCAAAGCAATGGATGCCAAGATTCCACTAGCTGGATAATCATGATGATAGCACAGGAGCATAGATGATGAAGGATATGATGGAGGACCAAGACAGGGATAGGAGGCATCAAGAACCCTCCGTGGATCCAACCCATTGACATGCGTAGACATGCAATCTGAGATCATGGTAATCTAGGATGGTTCTTCAAGCATTAATATGGGGTACAAAGGAGGGCTTGAGAGAAAAGATGGGATAGATCTCCTGCAAGTAGACAATTTAGGAGTGATGAAAGGAATGATGTTGGAAGTCATGATGAATATGGGTGTGGGGGATTACAGGATATGGGATATTGTTGATGTAATTGTAACTTCGGAATGTATTCACTTGTATTTCTTATGTATTGTACCCCGATGTTTATTCTGAGGTGTGTCTGTAATGTACTTGAGTCATGTCATGCCCCGATTTTCTTATCGGGAGGTTCTATAATGTAAACAAGTCATGTCAAGTCATTGTGGGTAACCCTCCTATTGGTCAAGGGTTAAAGTCCCCATAGTTTTGGGGCACTAGGGTTATTAGACTCACCTAGTGAAGTCAGCCCTAGTAGGGTTTTGTCAAGTTGGGAATTAGTATAAATAGATAGCTAGCCTCTCTATTTATCACACACTCACTCACACTCAGTTGTATCACATAGCTGAGGAAGAAGAAGACACTGGGGCTAGGAAGAAAGAGGTTACTGTTGTCGAGAGATCATCTTACTGTTTTGGGGTTTTAATTTCGGTGTTGATTCTATCTCTGAGGAAGTTGCGGGGTTTTCTCCATTTATGGTTTCCCCGAGGAAAAACACTGTGTTCATTGTCTCTTGTGTTTGATTGATGTGCTTGTTATTCACTCAGTTAAAGATCCTAATATAATACTAGCTTAATGTTAAAAATCTAACATGGTATCAGAGCTAACCTGAGAAGAAGACACTGTGCAGCTGCAGGAACTAAGGCTTCCTACTTTGTGGATCTCTCTCCACATATTTTCAGAAAAATAAGTTTGGTTTAACTCTCCTCCCTAGGGTGCATCTTTTTGTTGAAGCAGAATCCAATTCTGAGGTTTTTTAGTTTTGGACCCAACACTACTGCCAGAAATTACGGCTTTCCATAGAAGTGAAATTTTTTAGTGAGCCCATGCCTGGATTGATCTCCTCCTCAAAATCGAAGTTTAGAGATCAATATTAAAGCATTTGGTTTGATAGAACTCCATAAAATCCAAACCCTAATTTGCTCCTGAACCAACACTGTAGAATTTCAGATCCAAATCCAGATCCGACATCTTGACCTGGTAAGATCTCAATATTTTGTATTTCCATTTGAGGTTCTAAGTTAAGATGTCTCATCATGCCAAGATTTATGAAAAGCTTGAGGGAGCTGATAACTTCTGAGCCTGGAAGTATAGGATCTCCCTGGTCCTGGAAGAAAATGAGTTGGACTCCTATATCAGTGAGGAGGTTCCAGTTTTAGAGGGAGATGAGGCTAAGGCCTTACATAAGAAGAAGTTGGTTATGGAAAAGAGGATTATTGCTGATTCAATCAAGGATCACCTCATACCATAGGTGTCCTCCCTAAAGACACATAAAGATATGTTTGATGCCCTAACCAAATTGTTTGAAGGGAAGAACATAAACCGGAAGATGACTCTGAGAAACCAACTAAAGAATGTAAAGATCCAGAATGCAGAGACCATCCAGTCTTAATTTACAAGGGTCTCTCAGATCAAGGAACAGATAGAAGCAGTAGATGAAGAAGTAGAGAATGCAGAGATTGTAATGACCACCTTGAATGGTCTCCCTAGATCATGGGACTCTTTCATTCAAGGAATCTATGCCAGAAATAAGTTATTCAAGTTCAGCAGACTATGGGAAGAATTCTCTCAAGAAGAATCTTGAATAGCAGCTCAAGAAGAGAACATGGGAAGTGAAGATCAAGCTCTCACAGTTCACTCCAAGAAAACCAGAAGAAGTTCTCATCACCCCAGAGGTAAGTCCTTTCATAAAGATAACACTAGAAAATATTTGTCTAGAATTAGATGTTATACATGTGATGAGAAAGGACACTATGCTAGAGAATTTCCTAGAAACAAAAATGTCTCTCACAAGAAGAAGGGAAACAAGAGAAGACATCATGCTCATGCTGCAGAGGATGATGAACCTTCCACAAAGAGAACTATATATTAAAGTGAAGACTCTTCAAGTGATTAAGAATATGTTTTGATTTCCGCTCTCATGGGAAACATTACTCATGGAAGCAATGATTGGATTATAGACAGTGGGGCTTCCAAACATATGACAGGATTCAAGGAATCCCTTGTGAAACTATCAGAACATGAATCACCACATAAGGTGAAACTTGGAGATGACTACCAGTATCGAATAAAAGGTAGTGGGGAATCCTCCTATAACCTAGAATTTGGAAAGTCTATGACAATTAAGGAAGTATTGTTTGTACCGGGACTAAAGAAGAACCTCCTATCCATATATGGATTAGATGCAAAAGGAATGAGGGTTGCATTTATATATGGTCAATTCATCATGTGGCCAAAAGGAAAGACTATTAATGATGCAGTTGTGATTGGGGAACAAGAAGGAGGATTATACAAATTGAAGGGCCATCCATAGCAAGCCCCTGTCCATGACACAGTAGAGCCAAATGAACTTTGGCATAGAGGGCTTCCACATGTGCATTACAGATCACTACCACTTGCAAGCAAAGTTGTTTAAGGTCTCCCAAAAATTCAAGCAAAACATGATTGGGTCTGCAAAGGATGTGTGAAAAGAAAGAACACAAAGAAGACATTTCCAAGTAGCGAGAGCAAAGCAAAAGGAATCTTGGAAATCATCCACTCTGATGTATGTGGTCCAATGTCATCAAGTTCATTAAGCGGGTATGTATACTATGTTTCTTTCATTGATGACTTTTCTAGGAAGACATGGATTTACTTCATCAAGAACAAGGATGAAGTATTCATAAAGTTCAAGGAATTCAAAGCCTTGATCGAGAATCACACAGAAGAGAAGATCAAGACCTTTCAATCAAATAATGGTGGAGAATTCACTTTAAATGAATTCAAATAGTTATGCAAAGACTTAGGGATTAAGAGGGAGTTGTACACTCCATATAATACACAACAGAATGGGATTGCAGAAACAAAGAATAGAACTATCATGGAAGCTGCAAGAGAAATGATTCATGATCAAGATCCTCCTATGCATCTATGGGCAGAAGCTGCTAGAACAACGGTGTATGTACAAAACTGTACTCCACACGGAGTACTCGATAACAAGACACCTAAAGAAGTATTTTTCGGCAAGAAACCAGAAGTCAACCATCTCAAAATATTTAGCTGTCTAGTGTACATACATATTCCAAAAGAGAAGAGGACAAAATTAGATCCTTCAGGAAAGAAGGGTATATTTGTGGGATACTCTGAAAGCTCGAAGGCTTACCGAATATACTTCCCATGATTCAAGAAGATCGACATCAGTAGGGATGTGACATTTGATGAAGACTCAGCTTACAACAAATCCAGAAAGAGACCTGCTGAAGAACCTGAAGAAGCAGAAGCACCCAAAATTCATGATACAACCATGAATGAAGAAAATCAAGAAGAAGATTGTCACATACCCCAATTTTGTAAAATAATGTTAATTATTTAATTACATTTCCTAAAACATTATGTTAAATTTAATGTAAAGTAGGAACTGATGACTCAGCAGAGTCAAAAGAAGTGGAATGTAATTCTGAATATTTTATTATTATTAAAGAAAAAGTGGAGACAACAGCATTGGGAGAGCTGTTAATAAGAGGTTACTAGTCAAACTGGTGGAAGGAACTAGGTGGAGGGAAAAATACAAGTGGAAGCATCCTCAAACACTTCCTATGTTGTAGGTGGCAACTTCCCTACATTTGGGGTCATGATCCCCCAAGAAAGTGGGATCAGAGCAGGTGGCTCAATAAATGACAACTAACCCAAAAATACCTAGGAAATCTGTTAAAAGTACCCAATGAGTAGAGTTGAGGTTGCTCAGATATTTTCCAGAGAAGAATCATTCAGGTGGAATGTTATTCAGGAAATTCATTAGGGAAAAAGGGAAAAATAGTAAGGAATTTGTTCTAAGAGGGATGCTGCAGTAACTTGGTCTATTACAGCTTGTTAGCTAGGAGAAATTACTGATAAGTTCAGGATTGATACTGAGTTTGAAGACTGGTATTTGACTATTGCTGCACCTAGTTCTAGCCAGGGTGACCAGAGCAAGCTCGGGGGTCCTGAGGAGTCACTGTTTGAGCGCTCTCCAGGAGTTGGTAGGGAGGAACGACCTCCCATTGCTGTTGTTGTCCCAGTTCCAGAACAGGTTCTGCCATCTATTAAATATTTGTTTTAATATCTGTTCATGATTGAATGATAGATTTGTAGTTTATGGTATAATAAATTAGATGGATTAGTAATGAAGTGTTCTTAGTTTATTCTGTAACAAAATATTTTTGATTAGAATTACAACCCCACCTATGTTTTTCCACATCTGGTATGACCAGACCGTACTCTAGCATAGGGGTGAATTTACAATAAAAATAGTATGATGAAAACACAGAATAGTATGTAATGGAATCATAGAGTAGTTTATTTGTGTTGTTTCTCAGAAGAAATATCTCGGTATCAGGAGTAGCATTATTCTGTACAAAAAACTGTCAAGTCTCTTAGAACAGAGAAAACAGTTCTTGATACTATAGTTACTATCAGTAACTTTAATTGTCTATTTTAATATCAATGAAGAGTAGCTAGAATCTCTATTCATTCCTACCGGTATTTTAATATAGCAGAAATTACTTTTGAAAATAATAGATGTTATTCATTTATTCCTGTTCTACTTAGTTAAGCTTAATTAAAAACATATAACTGCTAACCTATACTGTTTAAGCTATTAATAGTATAGAACTTGATTAGTTCTTTTACATTCTTTTCTTTATAAACATTAAAATTGTATTATTATACATAAAGTATTTCTACAAAGTAATTATTACACTAAGTATAAAAACTTGATAATAACAGGCTAGCAATGGACTACTTTATTCTATGAGTATAAACAACCAGGAACAAATTACTATCTTCCTATATACTTACCAAGGAAACTAAGTTTAAATAACAATAAAAGTAATAGTACTCTAGTTAGGGTAAAAATATTAATTTTTATACATAGCAATTACTATCTTATTATTTACTCTATAAAGATAGTATTATCAGGTAATTACAGTAATACCTTAATTTATTTTTGTAAACCAAAATTTTAATATAGATTCTGTACTCCAGATTTTACTAACAGTTACATAGTGATTTTGTTTTATACACCCATCCATTCCATTCTGAAGGGTAACAGTTCTACATAACTATTTATCTTTAAAAATAAAGTAAGTCAAATATATAAACTTTGTACAGAAAATATTAGCATTTAATTATAAGAACAATACAGATAAAGAAACGAAGTACATTATCACACAAAATATAATCAACAGTGTAGAATGCTCGACTTATCGAGCTTGACAAGTAATGTAAAAATTAATTAATAACTCCACAGTTTACAAAAGATTATTACAAATTAATTAACAATGAATTTAATAGAAGAGGTTGTATGTATTTATTTTATTGTTGAATTAGGGTTTAACCCTATTAATCCAAAATTTATAATAACTATGGAGCCAAGACAATATATTTACTCACAGTCGTATTAAAAATCATTAAAGTAAGGCTGTCATAAGCCTGTTTCTTATCTGTATATACACAGTTTTGCAAATTAAAGGTAAACGCTATAATTATTATCCTACTACTGAGCCTCAAATACTAAACTTATAAAACAAACAAATGTATAAACTTCAATGCTGTAATATAAACCAAGAATTTGAAAAGGAAAATAGTAATAATATCTTATATCATGGACTTAGGGTGAAAACCCTGTAAGTTCAAAATTACAACAGAAAATAAGAAGTCGAGGTCGTAACCCTTTTTCAAAGTCAGGCTCATAGCCTAGTGTATTACACAGTCAAGGCAGATAAAAGTTGAACGGCTCTTCAAATCCCTCAACCTCTGCAAGAATTGGAGAGCATGGCATGTTGCCTTCTGTCTCTTCCACATAATACATGGCACCTAAAACAAAAAGAGAACTAACATATTCAATCCCGGCCGAATCCGGAGCACCCTCGCACAGCGTAGGGGTTTCTTCCACTAACCCAAAGTAACAAACAGTTAACAAGACAAACTGAACCGCAAGGGTTACAGGCCTCATTGCACCAACCCTCAAAGGTTCCAAGGGAACCCCACAAAGAGAAAGAGCCATGGTGTAACCAGGATTACCGGGAACTTGTAGCCGCTGCATTTACTTTTCTTTAGAAGCCACGCAGAAGGAAGGCCGAGACCTGTATTCATCAAATAAAAACCACAATATTAAAGTGTGTAAATGAGATATTATTCATATAACTAAAAACAAACAGTAAAATGAAAAAGAATTGCACTATTCTCTTACCTGATATTTTTATGGAGGAGCGACCACCAGCAACAGCAAGACAACCACCAACGCGGCGAGGTAACCCTACTACAGGTAGGGAGGAAAAATATTAACATTACAGCAGACAACCCATCGCTATTCCGGAAGAACAAACCATGGCTTTCACTTAGGGAGGAATGGTATACAGTTAAATATTCCGGTAGGGTTAATAGACTGAAAACCCTGAAGGGAGGACAATTAACAAAAGGTAAATGGCAACACATGGAGCAGCACTGCAAAAGTGTGACAAAACAAGCCATAGGAAGGTAACGAGCTGGGAAATGCTATTGCAATGGAGTGGCGTAGCTAGGGTGCACCAGCACCATTGCAGAGCGGCATGAGGCCGAATATTACGGGAAGAATAATGAGAATAGGGTTCGAAGGAAGGACCTTTTTATCCATGCAACACACGGTTATAGTGATGTGACGGTACCATGTAAATATTATCATGCAGTGGGTGTTTTTCCCATAGTTCTGATGGATAATCATGGGAAATCGAATTATCACAATCATATATTGATTCTCCAAGGTTCTTCTATGATCACCAAGCCCGAAGTCAACCTATTATTATCGCATAATAACAAAAAGAATTGTTATATTATAACTTCTATAAAACTTATGTATGGAGTGGAAAAATGAACGACCAATCAAATACATTATGGTATTCATATAACTTGGCAAGTTTAAATCTATAATTGTTATAGCAGGGTTATAATCATAACCTTCCTTGCTAGGTAAGTAATATTAACCATAGCTTATACATGTTTGGAAAAGAGGCATTTCCTCGATAAAGTTTATAGAACCATAAAATAAGGACTAACCTAAGTTTTTAGAACATGGTCCATCCTTAGGCCTCTTATTCCTACATTATACCTTGGCATATGCCTTCTGAATTATTAAATTCAATCAACTTTTGGCTTAACATAAAAAGTATTTTTGGAAGATCATAAAAGGGGATAATGGAGTAAAAATTATGACTTTTGTTCCTAATAACCATAATAATTCAAAGGGCTTATCTATATTGAAATAAATAGTAACATATGGTAGAAAGTTACAAAAAGGAAAATAGTAACTACTACGAGGTGACAGCTCTTTATTAAGGTAACACCCTTAATCATAGTTTATGACTTGGCAAGTTTAGGCCACTTTTTATTTATCTAGAAGGTTCACCATAATAAAATAGATAGGCTATAATACAAATTAAGAGATGCATTCTTTTATGAATTATAGTCCCTTAAGAACTTGTTCCGTTTATATATACAAGGGAATAGGATAAATCCTGTTCAGTAAAATATTTATTTTACTGAAGTTAAACTCCAGTTATGCTTGAAAACAGTGATTGAGTGAATAAAAACCCTATGCATCATATGCATCAATGTTAGTATAGTTTCCTTAAAAATCATCTTGAAGTAAAGTTGTAAACTCATTTTAAACTTCAGAGTTTGAAAATAGAAACAGTAATATATAAACCTTCTAGCAATTTACCTTTACTAGGTAATATATTGGTATACAAATGAAAACATACTATGGATTGTATAGCTCAATTACTCTTGCTCTGCTATAAAGAATCAGTAGAACATTTTTTTATACTTTACGACTATAATACGAAATAGTTCCGAAATCATCAAGAACCATAAATTACTTCTACTAGAAAGAAGGCCAGTTATTAAATATACCTCAACAAGCGTTGGAAATTGTTTAGCATTTATTTTCTTACTGAGATTTTCTTTTGCGACAAACCTGTATTTAAATACTTGAGAATTGCGACAAGCAGCACCAAAACCTCTTACCTATAGTCTGTAAGAACAGGAAACTTTCTGCATTAGCTCGAAAGCTAAGTAAGCCCAGTTTGCATGATAGTCTCACCTTGTGGGGGCAAGAAAAACAAAGTCAGTAAACTGAAAAGAACTATTCTATTGCTAAACATAACCAACAGATAATTCAGATATGAATGAGGTAATATATAACTAATCAAGAAATTAGTGACTGCATTTATTGAATTTATATGTATTTTAAAAATTTTAAATTTTTCGGAAAATTTGGGGTTTTGACAAAGATCAAGAATTTGAAGATCCTCAAGAACCTGTAGATCCACCTCAAGAGAAGAATCCTCATAAGAGGAAACCTGCTTGGGTACAAGAAGATATTCAAGGTGTAGAAAGATATGGGGCTCTAGAAGAGAATCACATAGAAAGAAAGAGGACCAGATCCTGCTTTGGATATGTAGCATTATTATGTGATTTCATCGATAAAGAACATTCCAATTATGAAGAAGTAGAAAAACGGAAAGAATGGAAGGATGCTATGATCGAAGAGTATCAATTGATCATGAAGAACGATGTTTGGGATGTTGTCCCAATACCAGAAGGGAAGTCTATTGTAACTTCAAAATGGATCTACAAGATCAAGCATGTTGCAGACGGTAGCATAGAAAAATATAAATAAAAATTTGTTGCTCGTGATTTCTCCCAGAAAGAAGGAATATTCTATGAAGAAACTTTTTCACCTATAGCCAGATACACTTCCATCAAATCGGTACTTGCTCTGGCTATAGTAATGAAATGGAAGATACACCAGATGGATGTCAAGACTGCTTTCTTGAATGGTGTAGTGGAAGAGGAAGTGTATGTGGAGTAGCCACTCAGTTTTGAGACACATGACAGGGAGTCTCATGTATGTAGATTGAAGAAAGCCTTGTACGGTTTGAAATAGGCACCCAGGACATGGTACGGAAAAATTGATAGATTTCTATCTAGTTTGGGCTTTACCAAGAGTAAAGCAGATTCCAACCTTTAATACAAGGTTGAAGATGGAAACCCAGTGATGCTCCTACTGTATGTAGATGATATGTTTGTAACAGGTATGGATGGGTTGATTGTTGATATGAAGAGGAAGCTTGCTACCGAGTTCAAAATGAAGGACTTGGGTATGATGCATTATGTTCTAGGAATGGAGGTGTGGCAGAATGCAGATGGAATCTCCCTTGGACAAGGGAAGTATGCAGTAGAGATCCTGAAGAGGTTTGGGATGATGGACTGCAAGGACATGACCACACCTATGACATCGAATATGAAGCTATTGAGTGATGCTTCATTAGAAGCGGTTGATGCTACGATGTATCATCAGATGATTGGGTCATTGATGTACCTGATGAACACGAGACCAGATATTTAGTTTTCTATGAACACCCTGAGCCAGTTCCTGACATATCCGAGACATGTTCACTTGATTGCTGCAAAGCATATTTCGAGGTACCTGAGGGGTACAGATGATTATGGGATCAAGTATGAGGTGAATCAAAAGATTAACATAGAGGGTTATGTTGATTCAGATTGGGTAGGCAGTGCAATCGATAGGAAGAGCACTTCAGGGTGTTGCTTCATTATGGGATCAGGTGTGATCTCTTGGTTTAGCGGGAAGCAATCTTGTGCGGCACTGAGTATAGCTGAAGCAGAGTATGTCACAGCTTGTTCAGCTAGTTGTGAGGTAGTATGGCTAAGGAAGCTACTGTCTGATTTATTTGATCTCCATTTGGATGCTGCTTGTATATATTGTGACAACCAGAGTTGTGTTAAGTTGTTGGAGAACCCAGTGTTCCATGACAAGTTGAAGCATATCAAGATCAAGTATCACTATATCAGGGATATGGTGCAGAGGGGAGTAGTGAAGCTCCTGTATGTTGCGACGGACGAATAGATAGCTGATGTGTTGACGAAGCCATTAGCCAGAGTGAATTTCAAGTACTTCAGGGAGAAGCTTGGTGTTATCCAGATCGAGGTTCCTTCCAAGGGGAAATGATGAGTTTGTGAGCCATTCTGACATGGTGAGAGGATTGGTTCCTTCCATGGTCAGATGTAAGGGCTGAGCCATTCTGTCATGGTGAGAGGATTGGTTCCTTACATGTCATGATATGAGTGCTGAGCCATTTTGATATGACTGTAGGATTGGTTACTATATGATCAGATATAAGGGCTATTGCCATTCTTGGAATGGAGGTTGCTGGTCAGTTACCAGGAATACTCAGTCTAGGACTGAGGGCCATTTTGATATCACTATGAGATGTGTTCTCACATGATCAGATGTTAGTGCATGGACATTCTGATTTGATGGAGGGATGTGTTCCCACTTGATCAGATATAAGGGTTGCTACCATTCTGTCATGGTGAGAGGATTGGTTCCTTCCATGTCAGATGTGAGTGTTGGCCATTCTGACTTAAGGTCAGATATAAGGGCTACTACCATTCTTTGAATGGAGGAACCTGGTCAATTACCAGGAATCCTCAATCTAGGACTGAGATCCATTCTGATGCGACTGTGGGATGTGTTCCCACATGATCAGATGTAAGTGCATATCCTTTCCACATATGATAGTAGGTGTGTCCTATCATGCTATTGGATGTGAGTGTTGGCCTTTCCATAGATGATAGTAGGTGTGTCCTATCATGCTAGTGGATGTGAGTGTTACACCTTTTCACAGGTGGTAGTAGGTGTGTCCTACCATGCTGGTGATTGTAAGTGTTGTTCCCTTCCATAAATGGTAGTAGGTGTGTCCTACCATGCTAGTGGATGTGATTCTTGTGCCTTTCCACAGATGATAGTAGTTGTGTCCTATCATACTAGTGGTTGTAAGTGCTGATCCTTTTCACAAATGATAGTAGTTGTGTCCTATCATGCTGGTGAATGTGAGTGTTGGGCCTTTCTAACATGACTGGATTGGTTCCTATCATGGTCAGATGTGAGTGTTGGGCATGCCTTTCTGACATGGTGTTGGATGTGTTCCTCTCATGGTCAAATGTAAGTGTTGGGCAGGCCATTCTGACTTAGGGTCAAATATAAGCACTGAAGAATACCTACATGGAGGCTAGGCCTACAACCAGCATGAAAAAGGGCTGGATCTGTAGAACTTCCTGTGACGAGAAGAATCATGAGATAACACCCGTGATGATCCAGTGATGATGATCTAGCAGTGATGATCCAGAGCCAGTGATGATCCAGATCCAGTGATGATCTAGATCCAGTAATGATGATCTAGATCGAGTGATGATCCAGATCCGATGATGAAGATGACTTAAAGATGAAAATGACCTAAAGATGAAGATGACTTGAAGATGAAGATGACTTGAAGATGATGAGGACTTGATGATGATCCAGATGATACAGAGAAGAAGACTTGTGCTGATAAATTGTGTCAAGAAAATACCTTCCTAGTTAAGAGGGAGTGTTGATGTAATTGTAACTTCAGAATGTATTCACTTGTATTTCTTATGTATTGTACCCTGATGTTTATTCCGGGATGTGTCTATAATTTACTTGAGTCATTTCATGCCCCGATGTTCCTATTGGGAGGTTCTATAATGTAAACAAGTCATTTCAAGTCATTGTGGGTAACCCTCCTATTGGTCAAGGGTTAAAGTCCCCGCAGTTCTAGGGAACTAGGGTTATTAGACTCACCTAGTGAAGTTGGCCCTAGTAGGGTTTTGTCAAGTCAAGATTTAGTATAAATAGAGAGCTAGCCTCTCTATTTACCACACACTCACTCACACTCAGTTGTAGCACATAGATGAGGAAGAAGAAGACACTGGGGCTAGGAAGAAAGAGGTTACTGCTATCGGGAGATCATCTTACTATTTTGGGGTTTTACTTTTGGTGTTGATTCTATCTTTGAGGAAGTTGCGAGGTTTTCTCCATTTATGTTTTCCCCAAGGAAAAACACTTTGTTCATTGTCTCTTGTGTTTGATTGTTGTGCTTCTTATTCTCTCAGTTAAAGATCCTAATATAATGCTAGCTTAATGTTAAAAAACTAACAGAGATTGGGATACATTACAAAACCGTTAATTCGGCCATCGATCCTTCCCTTATTAATAACAAGGTGGCCACTGATCTCTTCATCCATTTTCTGTGGAATGAAGGTGTTGGAATGGTAATTTTAGGTGGTGGTGAGTTTATGAGAGACTTTCAAAGCAATTTTGTGAGGGTAGGGAAAGCAGAGTGGAAGATGGCTCCTTCGTGGTGTGACCTTAGAAATTCGGGTGCTAGACCTACGCAGGCCATAAATTGGGATAAGGGGAAGAGTGTGTCCCGACGAGGAAAGGACGTAGCCACTTGGGAACAATTGCAAGCCTAGGCAGTGGCAGAATTTTTTAAAGACCGCATTCTTCTCATGGCCCACCAATCCATAGAAGGGGTGGAGAAGGTTCTCTAGGATTAAGTTATGTCTAGGCCTATTGAGGACATGTGAGAGGAGGTTGAGGGATGGGTTGCATACCTGGTTTCGACGGCTAGTAGAGCCTCGGCCCATGACTGAATCGTTTTTCTTTACTAGATATTAATGAACTTGGTCACCCACTTGACTATTAAAATAGAAGCAAAGATGGAGGAGGTGGTGGTAAAGAAGGAGGGGGGCGTGGAGCCATCCAGAGCCTAGAAAGAACACAATGAAGAATGCTAGGATATTTACAAGAAGATCGACACCCTTAGCATGGACTACCACCTAATGCACCGCAAAGTGGATCAGATAGCCTCATGCCTGGGCATCGCCCTATATCACCCTAGGATGGAGAATCATATGGACAGGGGCTGTAACCGACATGCCGTTGGGCGAGGAAATGACAAAGCTAGAAACATTCCCACACAAAGTGAGGATGCTTCGGTGCAGCAGGTGGGGTACCCCCACCACGACCCTCGATCTGGCCTCAGAAGGAAGGCTCTGCCTCAGTCTTCTGATAGGGCCTTCTAACTGCTTATCACCTCTATCAATAAGTTTAGGTGTTTTTTCTCATCTGGTTTGGCTAGTTTGGTTTACTGTAACTATGGATGTAATTCTGGGATTGAGCTCTACACAAATGGAGCTCTCCCTCTTTTGGGGAAGGTTGGGTATAGTGATGGATGAATGTAATAGGGGTTTGGCTGGGGACTGGGTCGTCTGGTAGTGGCCTAAATTTTTGGGTTTCCATGTAATGGTGCTTTTTTAAAGTAATGCAACTTTTATTTACAAAAAAAAACAATTAATTGATTTATCACAACCACTTTACATGGTGTTATGCATTGCAGGGAAATGCTTTTCAAGAGGAAGCCACTGATGAAGACCTGAAGCTTGGCTTCAAGTTCAGTTTTTAGTATGTCCTGGAACATCGAAAAAGATTGGGGAAAACCCCAGTTTCCCCATATATTCACTCAGAGGTAAATAAAATCAATAAGGACATCATTATAATGAACTTGTGTAATATATCCATGAATGATTACATTGAAAAATGAATGTCTTTTTTTTCCTTTTTGGGGTGACACCTACAAAAGCAGCGAGGGTAGCGGTACTGAACCGGTACCATGCAATGGTGGTGATCTTCCTATCCATTTAGGTATGTATGCTATAAAGCAGATGTATTTAATATTATTTTAAATACATAATTGATTACGTTTGATAATTGATATTTTTCTATGAATGGCAGAGCCAATGAACACTCCAGTTGTCTCGGATACTTAGACGGAAGAGGAACAAATGGCAGAGCCAATGAACACTCCAGTTGACTCGGATACTCAACCAATAGGTAAATATCATTGTAATGAAATTGAAAATAATGAAAAATGTATATCAATAATAACTTTTCACCTGTATATATATATATAATTGTCTTGTTTTTTTGCAGATGATGCCCCTGTCCATCCACCTCCACCCCCTCCTAATCGACATACCAAAAGTATTGGGGGTGCATATCCACACAATCAATAGAAAAAGAGGGTACAACAAATACAACGGGGTAAGACACCAAAGATGAAGTCCCCCTCTTAGAAATTATGATAAAAAAAACAAAAACATATAAAAAAGTAGTTGTAAACATCTAGTCTTTTGTATTTGACTCAGTGAAGGCATGAACTATTTTCAGTTTTGTAACAAGTTTATTAACCTAGTCGTTGCATCGTGATATTTTAGAATTTAGGTTTCACATCTGTATTTTATTGCTCAGATCATGTCTAAATATGTGTGACCTCTTTAAATGACTGTGGTTATCCTCAAGGGACTGGCCACCCCTTCCTAAGTTAACCTGAGGAATATGAGATGACCATATAGTTTATAGGTGTTTTACTTCTCTTACTCCTCTTTTTTAGTACTTTAATGATTTATGTACCTCTATGTTTGATAGTACTATGCTCATTAGAACAATTAATATTATTATGTCTTTGCTTTTTGAAATTTTCCTAGGAAATTTTTGTTCACTTTGTTGCATAGCTTATTATTGAATATGTGTGACATCTTCCAAGGAATATGGTTATCGTCAAGGGGTTGGCCACCCCTTGCTGAGTTAACTTGAGGAATATGAGATGACCACATCACCTTCCTTATCCCAGGATGATGATTATGAGCTTTCTCTCCTACACAACAATGAGACACATGAGACGTATGACCACATACAGTTTAGAAGGTTGGGTAACCTACCTTTAACAATGAGTTGATGTGCATGAGCCTAGTATGACATCATGTTGCTTTATTATGATACATTGACTTGCATTTTTAATTGTATGTGATGTTTAGCCTTGCATGTTTACTTAGCCTTGCATGTTTAGCCTTGCATGTTTAGCCTGGCATGGTTCATGATGCTTGGTTCATAATAGTTACTTGACTTGCATGTTTTTGTTTACTTACATGTTTACTTGTATGGGATGATATTTTTTAGAGTCTTTTCTAGTTCAACGTTCTCTCCTTTAACATGTATGTTGTTCTAGTTGAGTCTCATGGAACTAACCTAACACTAAGAGGTTGAAGTCTAAGAATAAGGGAGGTCTGGCCCAACATATGAATAAATTTTCTTTCTCATTAGTCATTTCAGCATTGAAAATGATAATGTGATATGTCCACAATAATGAATTAGTTTTTCTTCTTGGTGTCAATGGGAATGTTGTAGTTTCCATATTCAAATGCAACTTAAAATAACAGTGCAGTTATTGAAATTCTATAATTCCTTATATTGCTTATAATATGTTTATTTTTATATGATTAACTGACACTTAGCACTCCTTTGTATTGATACTTTTGTATTACATAATCCTATTGACCTAGTTTTGGTCATTTGCAGGACTTTAATAAACTTATCTTATCTTATTTGTTGTAAGCCTTGTTGCACAAGTTTGCTTCGCTATGTTTTGAATAGGATTGTGTGAAGGTGTTGTAGAGGTAATACCGTAATTGTTTTGTTGTACCTTATCATGGTCAAGTATTTTCATTGTCAATATTCTAATCCCGAATGTGTTTGAGACTTTGAGTGGGGTGGGGTGATAGGAGTTGTGATATCTTTAGAATTTTTATAAGACATGTTGTAGTAATGTTGTTTGCTTCAAGAAGATATTATTAAGGGGTGATTTTGAGATAATGGCACCTTCATATTTTCTCCAAGTTATGCTTAAAGAAGGATGTAAAAATATTTGATGTAAGCCTAACTTGAGGGGTTTATTGGACCTTTAAGACTAATTCATATATGGTTAAATCACATTAATGGTTATTGCAACTTCACCCTTTGGGTTCTTAGGGTTAAACCCAAAACCTATATATTGGTGAGGCTCTAGTCTCATTTGATGCACATATTGCACACACAATGCATTGTTACCTTTGGAATCTTCTTACAAAGATGTGCTTCAATTTTTAAAGGTGTTCTTGAGCACCAATATCTCACTTGGTTACTGCGGGCTCTCTTACCCTGTTAAGATGTCAAGATGAACCCATGGTAATTGCTTGAGATGATGGTGTTAAAAAATGACTTTAAAAAAGGAAGCACATCTTTATAAGAACATCCAAAAGATAAAATGAATATTTGAAGGAAAAATTCATGGCATTCCATCTTTCCTTTGAATTTCTAGATGGAGGATAGCATCAATTGCTACCTGAAAGAGCCATTAACCTTAAGGGACTCATGCCTTCAAAGAATGGAAAATCCAATTGAGATAATCCTTGGAGATGAATACACACACACACACACACTAACTTCAAGGGACTCGGCCGGATTGGAACTCATGGCCTTCCCATTTTCAACATGCCTTTCAAGGATGGTCCAACCAATCGGGCTATAATTTATGCATGCATGCCATTATAATTGATGTTTTGTCTTTCAGATCTACTTTTTAAATGTTCAGCTATGCCTTTTTTCTTAGGATCCATTGCTTCTTGGTATTTCTATTCATTCTCATGCAACTAGATCCTTTCTACTTGTGATGGACATTTTAAGTTACTGACAACTGATGTGTTCTTATTAGCCTATTTCAGCTAGCGGTAATTTCTTTCATTGTGGAGGTATCTTGGGACACAACCTCATCAAGTGTCCTCATTCCAACTATACTGCATCTTGAAGGCCATGGTATGTAGATGTACTTCATCTTGAGCATATTAATGAATTTTTCAGTTGTCAAAATTTTGTGCAATTTGTAGATTTGATTTTCAGGCATAGATGTTGTTCCTCAGTAGTACAAAATGAGGAATTAGCTACTACGTGACTAAAAATTATAGTCACCACAAATTTTTCAAGTGATTTACTACTAAATATGAGCAAATTTTATTGACCCAACTATAAACAACTAAAATTAATGACTAATTTAGTCACTAGTTAACAAATTTGACTAGATAATAAGTGATAGAGTTAAAAATGACTAACATAAACGACCAATTTATTCACCGCATAAAAAATGACTAGCTAGAAGAATATGAATTAGTCATTTATGTTAGTAATTTTTAATTGTATCAGGCTAGGGTCATTCATGAATAAAATATCCTACAAAGATAGTGAACATGTTAAATATACATCATATATTTCACGATGTCTTCAATTTATGTTAGTCTCACAACCATTGGACCATAGCATTAAGTGAGACCAATTATAACCTAAATGTGCATTCTTTTTTTTATTTAATTTGAAAGTGAGTTTTATATAGTTAATTGAAAAATGTTTGCACCATATGGTTTGACACTACTTATAGAATTCCATACATTTACACAAGATTTCTTCAATATTCCATACATCCTAATTCAAAGTGTAATGCAAAATTCACTAGTTTAAGGAATAAATTGTCTAGATTATGTTGTGTTATCTCTCAAAAATATATCCCTGATCATTTGTATCACTAAAATTAAAAAAGCAAGTCCTCTACCACCCAAGTTAGAACTAGTACTACAATATAATGAAATATACTTTGGGGAGTCTATGGATATGTTTAATAACATGCATGCCAATATCAGACTAATCAAGGACTGAGGATCAACCTAAATAGAAAAAATCCATTGTATTGGACCATATCCATACATCTCTAGAGGTAAATAACAATGACAATGTAAGGCTTTCTTGGAGCACTCTATCTATAAATCCACAAAAGATATAACTATATTACATACATTATTGGGAATTTTGTGGGATGATGGGGCTCAATAAATAATATTATATTTGAGGTGATCGCTCATTCACAAATTGAATGTGACATCTTACGGGTTAGGTTTCTAGTTAATCAAGTTTATAACCATTCATTCCTTCCAATCATAACAGATTTAATTTATTGGGGGTGTCCCCCAACCTACCAGATTTTAGAATTGAATCTATCTAACTAATTTTCAAATCCATCTTCTATTATAATGTCATTATCATTTTATACGACTCCATTTCCATTTCATTCCACTATTTCATACCAATGAATCAGTTTGAAGAACTAAAGGTATTACACACTATGAATGATGTTGTAATAGTTATATGGTATCAACAAAGAGGAAGTCACCCAGTTAATTATCAATATAATAAAAGTTCGATGAAGAATGTTGAGTATGCTCATGATGGCCACATTGAGTTGACCTAATATTACCTTGGGGATCACTATACATTACTTGGATCCTCCTATTCCTCCTATGCAAGGTGTGGAAACTCCTCATTTGGTATTAACCTTAGCTCAACCAATAGTTCCAATTCTTGTGTCTTGTCCTTGTCCCTCACCTGCACATTCCCCATAGCTACTTCTGCCAAAATATGGAAAGATTTTGAAAAAAGAGACAAAGTCAAAAATAATAGGAGTAACAACACCTTTATTACATACTATATAGTTATAAAACATACCACATACCATATATATATATATATAATATAAATATACATACACATATAAAATATAATATCACACATACCAATTTTTTTAAAAAAACAAAATAAACATAGCCATATGGTATACAATATGAATAAACATATGTTTTATGGTATAACAACCATCTCTCGTGAGCTACATGCACGAAGGGATACCTTTAAACTTTTGGAGCATAGTGAATGGAGCCTAAGGAATTGGTTCGTTCAATGCAACATGTAAACACCTCCAACTCAAACATAAACTACCGACTGACCTCTGCCTAAGTTCATTCATGGAGGACTATCCAAAATTCATGGAGATTTCCTTCTCAAATTACCCACATAGCAGCATGTTGGCACCAGATAACGAGTACATAGTGCACCTACAGAGAAAGACTTGAATCTATTTTTACGGATGCAAAGAGGAGGAATGTGGTTGAAGTAACTCACATTCGCAAGTGTGGTCAAGGTAGTCGCTATTATTGTGGCATTGGAAGCGAGAATGCAGTTCCATGATAGTCTTCTCAACACAAAATTTGATTCATATATATTTGTGGGCAGTGCCCTTACTGGTATGTATGGCAAATGCAGGGTTGTTGAGGAAGCAAGGAAAGTGTTTGACAATATTCCTGAATGGAATGTGGTTTTGTGGAGCGATATGATTGTAGGGTATGCTCTGAATGGGAACAATGAAGAGGCTCTCAAGATGCGTTGGAAAGCGTTGATGATGGGGATGAGGCCGAATGCTTTTACTTTCTCGACGGTGCTTCTGATTTGTGAAAACATCATGGCTTATGAGTCAGGGTAAGCAAGTTCATATCTTCACCATAAAATATGAATTTGATTCATATAATTTTGTGGGTATTTCTCTAGTTTCCATGTCTGCAAAATGTGGGTTCATTTTTAGTTTTGTTCATTCCTTTTGGGCATCATGTCAAAATTCCCATGAATTGACAGTTCAAAGCTAGACTGTGAATGCTTTTAATAGGATATGTAAGTAGATATGGTGTTAATTATAATACAATAACTAGTCCTCTATGGACTAAAAAACCCAATGCTCTTAGGTGCCAAGATAACTCCATGCCCTGTATTTTCTTTAAAGGGACACCATGTGTCCTATTTGAGAGGAATATATGTTGGTTGTTACCATTTCAACAACCATTTAAATCAACAAATTTCATGTGTGTTTGAGGAATTTTCATTGTTTGTAGTTTCCATCTTTTTAGTGTATGAGTCATTTTTGAATGTAACAAAACCTGCAGTGATTGTTGTACTATTTGGTTCTATGGCCAATTATGCAGAAATGGATACACTATAATGAGGCCAAATTGCACTTTTTCACAATAGATTCCACCTCAACTACCTCCATGATTCACAGAGTTTTCTATAGATTTCATTATCTACTCTATACAACCTCTATGATTTGTAAGGTGCAGAAAATAAATGAATACAGACAAACAAAGGGTGAAGAGGAAACATTCAGCACATGTAGAGCATGTGCTGAAAAATGCTTATATTTCACGATCCTTTGGATTCAGGTGCCTCATCTTTTTTCATAGTCAAGAAGCTAGTCTTCTCCAAGCATTTGGTGGGTAAATATTTCTATTACTTTTCAGTCAATTTAATGGTTGTCCAAAGATGGCTCATAATTGTTATCTAGATTTTCTAGAATGTTAAAACCATGCATTCAACCTGTAAAAGTTAATAGTTCAGGTTTGACCAAATACAATTAAGTTCTTTTAACAGTGCACATGTAGAAATATGGAAAATTTCTTGGAATGTTTGATGTGCATGTGGATCAATGGTCAAGAGGTCAACTATTCTTTCTTAAATTTTTCATTGCAAGAGTCCTTCCATATTTTATAAAGAGAATTCAATATGGTTTCTGTAAAGATGCAACTTTGCAGGTCCCAAGTGGGTACTTGTTGCATATGAATCTGTGCTATACTGATATGTCAACATTTTTCACAGATGGTTGGGAAAGTTTTGTTTCTAACCACTGTATTAAAGTTGGAGATATTATGCTCTTGAAACATGGAAATGATGTAAAATTTCTTGTGCATGTCTTTGGGTCAAGTGGTTGTGAGAAATAGAGGACCATTTCTTTTCAAAATTACTCCTTCTAATGTTTAGGAGAATGAAACCTAAATCTCCCCACAATTTGAAACAAGAAGAAGGGGGGACATAGAGGACCCTTTCACTTCAAAAATACTCCACATATTGTTTTCAAGAAAGAAACCTAAAGCTCTGCACAATTTGCAACAAGAAGTGTGGACATCGAGGACCCTTTCTCTTCAAAATTATTTATGTTGTTTCAGATAAATAAACCTAATATTCTTCACAATTTGCAACAATAAGTGTGAACATAGGGAAAATTCTACAAAAGTCATTGTTTCTCTCATGATTGGTACTATGAAAAATATGAAAAGGGATGGAAAAGAAAGTGATATGGATTGTAGTATGAAACTTAAGAATTCCTCTAAGACAAATTCCATAGACATGTTGATGGTTCCCAAGGAAGAGAATAAAGATGGCAATGTGAAGAAAATTAAGTTAGCAGTTTGAAGAAAACCACTTAACATAGTGCAATTCATAGATGTTGCACCTATAGGGGAGGAGTTAATTTATTACTCATATCTCTTTCTCTTAGGTAAGAAAACATTTCCAATCCCAAAGCTACAGGCAGACCTTTTGTTAGATGCCATTGTATTGTCAATTTTAAAATTAAAACCTTGTAAGTGGATTACCCACTTGACTTGTTGCTTGCACAAAGTTTCTTGGGTTAAGAGTACTTGAGGCTTTGGTGGTCCATCTCGATGATAAAGTGCTGATCCAATGATTAATTCCTGAGCTTCTCAATTGAATTCATTAAAAAACCATATTTTATATTCATATAAGAATGAAAAATACACTCTTAAGGTGCAAGGTGCATAGTACATCACATGATCTTTCAGAATACCAAAAACATCATATTAGGGTAGATATATAACTGTATCTATAAAAACATCTAGTTGAATAAAACCCCATAGACCATCAGATATGCATGAATGAAAACATATACTTTCCAACTAAAAAACAATCATGGACAAGATCATTCAGATAAAAACAGAATCTATCCATACTTCCAGGGATAGTTAAAAATATATATTTTTAGATATAATTCCTTCCAAAAGTATCTAACAGGAAAAAATCTAGTTTACAGATCCCAAGTAAAGTCAGAAGAAAGTATCCTTGATATGAATTAGATCTAGTGCCTTAGCCAATCTCTCCATAGATAGCGTGTCAACAGTTATATTCATCTCCCTCATATATATGCGTGAATATGATTCTGGAGAACTACAATGAAACTTTATTTAATAGAGCTACTAAAGATTGGGAATAGATATCCAAAACTTCATACACACCATTCATCCATTTAACCACTTGAGAAGAATGGCCATAATCTTTAGATGAGAAATATTTTTCTTCATAGCTAGCTTCAAAAGAGCTCTGAGAGCTAAAAACTCGGCACAATTGTTTTTTCCTCAACCTACATTGGAAGAGAAATGAAACTAATTCTGGTATGGGATAAATAGAACCCCGTCATATCCATAGGCATAATATGCTCCCTAACATTCACTGTCAAAAAAGTCCCAAGTACTTATCCACAACCAATTCCCCAATGACTCAAATAGTGATAATAGCACATCCAATATGAGATGTAAAAGGTTGGGGGCAATTTATCCTCAAAAATGCTGGAATTGTGTGCTAACAAGATGCCCCAAATAGTTATAAGGGAAATAGCTTGGAAATCCTTTAATTCTTGGTGATGTAACCAAATTATAAAACCTTCTTCCACTGAATCACCCTGCCAAAAATTATTTATACAAATCCACCTCTCGTTATCCTTCTAACTTCTAAGCTCGTACATCATAGGGAGAATAGGAAAAAAGATGGGAAACATTTTTGTCCTCATTCCTACACAAGTAACATATGCTCGGACCTTACTTCTACTTCTTTTGTAATAAATCCCAGGTTGTAACCCTATTGATTATGGAAATCCACAAAAAAATATGTCTTTTTGGGTGCGTTAGTATCCTAGAGCACAGACCACCAACATTCTTGTACTTGTCATTTCCCTTTCAATCCCATAAACACCTCATACTCGAGTTTAGCAGTGTAAAATCCACCCATATTATTCCTAATTCAGATGAAAACATCCACATCCTCACTTAATCTTATGTGACCATTCTTTAATTCATTTATAAAATTTTCCCAAGTATCAATTTGTTCACCTACTAAGCCTAATTCCTTGGCATTATATCATCCCTACTGCTAAGTATTGTTCTGGTCCTCAACAACCAATTGATTTAGTGTAAAAATGCCGTAGTTTTTGGAGCAACTGAACAGTCTCATTTGGAAAAGAAATATTGGTGTTACATCCCATTATGGCATCCATACTTACTTTAACCTGGGAATCGTCCCCAACTAACAGGGATCAGAAGTCTTTAAGTATAACTGAAAAAATCTATCATATGCTTTTGAAAGGCCTAATTTCATCACAATGGCGGGTAGTTTATTTTATCTGATAGTATGGAGAGCTTCTTGTGTTGAACCAATAGCCTCATGAATAAAGCATCCTTCGAGGAAACCAAATTGCTTCACTGAAATAATATTTGAACTTTTAGGTGACCTTATGGGATTATCTATGGACTGTGTAGTTCTCTTCTTGTTGGATTGTAACCTTATGGGTTGATCTATGATCTATGTATTGTCTTCCTGTTGATCCGTCACCTTATGGGTCGATCCGTGGATTGTGTATCTTGTTGATCCATGACCTTATACACCAGATTCGTGGACTGTGTGGGACTGTGTGTCCTTTCAAGTTTTGGTTGTGACTGTGTATACTAGTTTGTTGTGACTATATATATTAGTGGGCTAAGACTGTGACTATGTTGATCTCTCCTAGCTTGGCTATGGACTGTGATGATATCCCTTAGCCTTAATGTGAACTATGGACCTCTTCTAGATAAGCCATTTCTTATTTTACCTTAACTCTATAGCCTTGACTTGTTTGCAACCTATCTTGAACCGATTTATGGCTGTGCTAAGCCCTAAATGACAAGGGTATTCAGACTTGATGGTTGAGGTATCTTGTTTACTACTGTATGTGTCTAACCTTAACCTACAACTCTCTAAGTTTATTTCTCCAAGTATGTCATACGTTCCTTTTAGCAGCTTGTCCTTTTAGTGACAAGATCTGATCGTAAAAGCATCTGAGTATAATGCAGATCCAAACCATATCTAAATCAACATTGTTACAGTTCATTATTACTGATCTTTAGTTGTTTATTCATTAGTATGTTTTACATGTTACTATTGCTACTATATTTTGCATCTCAAGGACCAACTTTAGCACAGGGACCATTGAGGATTGGTAAAGTTGAAAGAGATGAAAATTTATGTTCTAATTGTTCTTACTAGTTTGCATCTAGCAGTATGTTGGAATTTCGTTCAGTGTTACTATTGTATTGTCCTGCATCTTGAAATTTATCTTATGTTACAACCAATGTACCTTTACTTCGTCTATGTACTTTACTGAAGTGATGTGCAAAGTTGTTATTTTTTGAAAAAAAACCTAATCTAACCCAAAACTTTAACAATGTTTATGTTTGATATCTCTATGTATTGACCATGTTTGCATATGTAAATAGACTGTTGTGTTTAATAAGAGGACAATTCCATTTCTCAGTAATATTAATGTTGATTTTTATCTTGTATAGAGACAAGTTATTTTCATAGATGAGATGATTAGTTACTCTATTTCCTTGTCATTGATCTAAACTTGCAACTTTGTGTGAATCCATTCTTGATAAGAAGTGGCAGTGAATTTCTTTTATTTGATTTTTTTTGGAATATAGCACAAAAGGTATTTCAATTCAATGATAATTTGTCATAATAGCTACTAGAATATTATCAAGGGATTTTTTTGCATGATAGAAAAATTTAGGTGCACGGATGTATTTGGGAAAACCTATTGGCTTCTAGGTGATTTTATTGAATTTGATTTTAGTTCAAAAGTTTGTATCACTAAAGTAGTTCATAGTTCTTTGGGTACATATAGAATGGGATTCACAGACCCAACTCTCATCCAGTAGTAGACAATTCCTCTAATCCTATCAGGATGCCATGTGTATCCTTTTGTTCTCTTTTTTTACTGTGCTTTTTCAAGCAGGAAATTTAAATACTTTAAGATAATTTGGTGCTGAGTGTTTTCTTTGATGCCAAGAAGGTAGACTTGTGAATGCAGGAACTAGAACTGGTAAGAAAATTGTATACCTTGCACCTATTGTTCAGCACTTGCAAGCATATGCTCCTCGTATTAATCGGTCTGATGGGATGATTGGTAAGAACCGAATCTTCAACAACATAATTTATATACAATTATTGGTCTTTATTTACTAAAATGTATCTATTTCAAGTCTGTATTATCTATAAAAACCATGTTTATTACTATCTTATTCTATTCTATGACAGGAAAAATTAAATAATGGATGATGCATATTCATGTTGTTTCTATAATTTAAAGAGAAAAATTTAACTTTAGAAAGAGAACTTGTTACAGATTAGTGGTATCCAATAGCAACCAAAAAGTACAATTATAAGTAATGATGGTAAGGGGAACACCTCATTGGATTGCTTAGAATTCTAAGAATAAATCAACATGCATTGGTAGCGTACCATAATAAAGTGTATGAATAGACATTGGTAGCTACGTATGCTAAAATATCTTATCTTTATTGTTGCAATTCACTTTTCAAAGGGTCTTCATTCATGGTTTACCATTTTTCCACAATATATGCATTACTATATCCTCACTGTATCATTGTTACAGACTATGATTTAGAGAGACTTCAGATCGTGTTGGGATCAAGTTAATGAAGCACAAGGAGGTTGAATTTTGAGAGGAACGTTTTAAGGAAAACAACAATAATCTTGGAAATTTTGTATATACACAATGACAAAGAGAAAATAATCAGAAATCCCCAACAGATACTGCTATGTTGGATGTCCACCTTCGGAATAAGTGCAATAAAGTTGAGTTGAAGGATTGAAGTATTTTATTAGTGTGTCTCACTTCTCCAACAACTCAGAGAAGATTGTCTCTTTGGAGATAAAAAAACCTAGATAAAATTCGATGATCCAACCATCTAGTATTGGACACATGTAATTTTGAAAGGTGGGCATTACCAATTGAAGTTTATCTTTGGAACATTCTTCAAAAGTTTCTTGATTATCTTCCACTAAAACCAACTGAGAGAAAAAACTTGAAACTTTTATAATCTCAAGAATATTTGCTTGGTTAGGATTTTTGTAAATATGATCAAAGTAGTTAACCCCTAGGGTGGCCAAACCATTGAAGTACCTCACTATATGGACTTTCCCATCCTATAAATACTAGATAGTATTAATAGTCTTCCTATAATTTGAGAAATGGTGGAAAAACTTTGTGTTTTCATCTCCTATATCGACCAACTAGGTAGCTTGTCTCTTTAGATGCCATTCCACTTCTCTATCATGTAGTAAAACATTCTTCCAATGTTCAATCTTCTTGATCTAGTTACTTTCTCCTAACTGAAAGTACTAGACCTATTATTAGGAAAAAGCTCTTGTCATAAACACATCCTTATAATGAGCACTCATAAAGAGTTTGTTTTTATGTTAACTTATTTCTTTCAAAGGTGATTGGCTATTGATTATGAAACATCATCATCATATTTAATGACAAGGTTGGGGGATATCTGCAAATGCTAAACTAGGATAGATTTCTTACCTTTTTCATTGACTGAGATGTAGCATCCACTGCCTCTATCAAATAGAACTGAATTTTTTTGTTAGATCAGTAATTAGAGCATAAGTCTTCCCAACCCTTTTATAAACTTCCTCTAGAAATTGCATAAACACTGGAATCCTCTCAACCGAGTTATATTTTTAGGTATTGGTCAATTGACAGTGACTGAATATTAGTAGACTTTACTTTCATGACTCCTTTACATTACTTCAAATTCAGCATTAGCTAGGTTTACAATTCTAATAGATATAGGCTCAATAAATCCTTTAATAATCAGTATGCCAAGATTAGTTCCACACCGAATGATACCAGCTAAAACAGTTCAGTTCTATCAGTCAGCCCAAATGAATAATCTTCTTAGAATGATCTCATCAAAGTAGAAATCCCTTGTAGATATTTTTCTCAATTAAAATTGATTGTAATCCAGAGAAATTATGAAGCCCAACACAAAAATGTCCTTTCCTTCAAGGACATATTCCATCAGCATGATTCTAAATTTGCAAACTTGTTTCTTCCTTATGGCCCTTTTGGAATATATGTATTCTTTAGGGTAAATTATGGTTCTCAGAAGACCCTATGTTATAATCATCCCAAGTTATGTATGTTGCTTAAACCATGCTTTCAAATGTCTGTTTACATTCTTCATTGTTCAATTCAAATTCATGCCCATGGTAAAATGAGCTAGAGGAAGAAATTGCTTTGGCCCAATTAGCATAAATTTTCAATAAAACTAAGAATGTAATGCCACCCAAAAGGATTAAACTCAATACAATTGCAATATAGATTCCATCTACTGCTATCTTTGTCAGTTGATTCCTTCTAGATATTGAAGATTCCAATAAAACCTGTGATCAGGGAGCCAACAGCTTTCCGCAGAGTCCAATATTTCCCACAAAAGAGATACTCAACAGAAACTGTCCTTGGAGAAAATTATTGGATAAGTTCAACTCAAGCAAGCTTCTAATATCCCAAATCTCATCAGGAACTTGATGGCTAAGTTGATTATTGGAGAGATTGAGAACTTCAAGCATCATTGAATCCCCAAGTGAAGAAGGAATACTTCCAAACAAAAAATTACCACTCAAGTCTAGCATGACTTGTAGATTACCTATCTTTCCAATGTCCACTAGAATTGAGCTATCAAAAAATTGTCTAAGAGCCTTAATTCATAAAAAATTTCACAGTTTTTGATAGAAGAAGAGATTAGTCCAGAAAAGTTATTCTTCTACAAATAGAGAACATTCAAGGAAACAAGGCTCCGCAGCTTCCTTGATAAACTACCCCAAAGCTTATTATTGTCAAGAGCAAGAGTTAGTAAACTGATACAATTCCCAAGCTAGGATGGAATTGTTCCATCAAATTCATTGAAGGAGAGTTTCAGCTCTCCAAGGCTGCAGAAATCACTAAACCATGTAGGGATATGTCTAGAGAAATGATTATTATTCAGATCCAGATGACTCAGATGCGTGCACTTAGCAAGCTCTGCAAGTGACCCACCAGTGAGCTTATTCCAAGATAAGTCCAACAGATTGAGCTCCAACATCTGGCCAATCTCTTTAGGGATGCTTCTGTTCAATCCATTCCTACCTCGTTGGAGACGGCTTAAACCTATGGAATCACCCAATTGGGATGGGATTTCCCATAAAAAAATTATTATTTGTCAAGTCCAATGTTTTGAGAAAACTTGAAACACAAAGAGGAATTATGCTTCCATTCAATTTGTTGTTCGAGAAATTGACATTAGTCAGGTTTTTCAAATTAATCAGGTCTCTAGGAAGAAGTCCTTCAAGGGAATTATTATACAGAACAAGCATTCCAAAATATGGTGGTTTTTTTCCATATAGCTTATTGTCAACCAAATCTATTACTTGAAGCCTTTTGCAGTGTCCCAATCTTGAAGGAATTTCCCCATCTAAGTCATTTTATCTTAAATCCAGAAAACTCAGATTTGTAAGCCTTCCAAGAGTGATTGGAATGCTACCTGTAAAATGGTTTCCAAATAAATCTATCTCAATTAAACTATATCATTCTCCCAATTCTATAGGGATGTTACGCAATAGCCTATTTTCATATAGAAGAAGCAAGCTTAGGTTTTTCAAATTTCCATGTTCAGGAGGAATTGCACCAGTGAATAGATTGTGATATAGAGAAAGAGTTTCGAGGATGCTGAAGTTCCTCAGTTTAGGAGGGATGGTTCCTATTAAACTATTATTATGCAAATAAAGATTAGACAGACTCCCAAGACTATCCGAATTGGCAGGAATTGAACCATGTAAGGAATTATTGGAAATATCTAATTGTTGTGGGTTTGAGCAACACATTAAAGCTTTAGGAATGGTACCTAAAATATTATTTCCACCCAGAAAAATATGTTGCAATATCTTTCTTTTAGCACAGATATTGTCTGGAATAGGACCCACTAGAGAATTTTCAGACAAAACCAAGTACTGAATATTTTCAAGTATGTTAAATTCCCCATGAATGGTTCGAGAGAGGTTATTTGTTGACAAATCCAAGATCTACAACTACCAAAGCTCGCTCAATTCTTTAGGAATCTCACCATCCGAGTGATTTCCATGTAGATACAAGTGATTCATGCTTTTAAGTTCCCCAAGATCTGGAGGAATATGTCCGAAGAGGCTATTGTTAGCTTAGTTCAAATGCTGCAACATTATCAATCTACCCAGTGCCAAGGGAATTGTACCTTAGAGACCATTTCTCACGGTAGGAAATCTTTCAAGCCTCTTGCAATTTCCTAATTCAACAGGCATTGAGCCACTCAAAATAGTGTCTTGTAAATTCAGAATTTTCAACTGTTGAAGCTGGCCAAATCTTCTGGGTATGGACCCATTTAGAGAATAAGAAAACCCCATTACTATCAGGACTGTGCATTTAGAAATCTCCTCTAGAATGTGACTTGTCAACCTGTCAGAGTTTGAGCATTTTAAAAGTGAAAAGAAAAACATTGTCAAGCTTTTGCATTTGCTTTTGCATAAGTAGTTTTCATTTCAGTTTTAAAATATAATCTCAAAAACTACAAAAAACATAGTCTTAGTTTCTCTTTATCATTTGCATTTGTTCATCAATATACATTTACAAAAAGAAAAAAAAGTTTTCTTTAATAGTGGTAATTTGCTTTGAAAAAATACACCTTTACTTTTTTATTTCTTATCGAGTCAAAAAACACCATAGTTCATCACTCCATTTCCTTCTGAGTAAGAAACAACCCTTTAAAATGAACGCAATAATTAAAATTTACTAGTAATTTTTGTTTTTAGGGGCCTTTCACCTACTAGCTTAGGATATACTTGTGGGATAGGAAGTGTAAACTTTCCATAAGTTTTAAAATTCAGATGTAGTGGACCTTTCTTTGGGTAAATCCTTGACTTTATCAATTGTATCTGGGAAGCTACTCTCAAACAGGAGTCAAGCATGAGGCCGCGTGGAGGCATTGGACTGAGGAGATAACCCTCTAATTCCTTGTCGAAACGTAAATCAGGACTTTACCACATCTGGGGATTCTATCCTAGACAGAGTTTCAGGCTCAGCTACCCTGCCCATGCGTACGATTCAGGCTTGAGACTGTCCCCCTAGACTGTTGGTATAGCTAAGGTAGCCTTTAGTCTCTTGACATTTAGGGTTCATACCTAGCTAAACCAGAAGGCTATTTCTGGTTCACCTTGGACGAGCTTGGAAGGTAACCCTTGTTGTAAGTGTAGGAGGGCGGTTGAGTGATTCCTCCGCTTGTGCCTAAGAACCACTTCAAGGACGCCAAGTAATCATTCTTCAACTTTCTTCGGGAAAGTACATCTTTCACCCTTGATTGATTGTTTGAGGCTTTAGGATTTTTATAGTGTGTGCTCTGTGGTTTTTCCTATGTTTAGTTGGCCTTAGGGTGTGATTTGTCAAATTTTCAATCATGGAGGACCAACCCATTAGAAGGTCAAGAAGGTTGTGAAACCATCCTCCTCTCGTCACATTAGAGCCTCCACCTCCCCCCCCAAGGCGGAGATTGGAAACAGACGGTTCATTTGAACTGATAGGAATAAGTGAAGTTCTTAGTGAACCAGAACTGATAGCTAACCATTTTGATCTTGATATAGTTGAGATAGAAGACTTGCAGACTGACGAGTTTGCAAGAAATTTTAACACACCCTTGACTGATTTAAACGATCATGTGATCGTTCAAGTTAGACCTTTTGATTCACCTATTTTAGGTGTCCCTGTGGGTAGGATTATGTCTTCTGTAGGAGAAATTTCTTTTGTGTTCACCTCAGTTGTTTTGGTTGAAGGGGTACTACCAGCCGCGGCAAGTGCCCCTAGATCTAGTATACCTTCTACACCTTTGACTCGAACAATCCGGGTGGTCCAACCACTGGTTCACTCAAACCTAGCAGGTACTTCTGGTGATATGGTTACTAGGATCCCTAGTATACCTACTATGCCTTCTTCCTTTCCATATACTACATAGAGTGGTTCGGTAGGATTCTCGACGTTCATCTAAGGATTTCCTTGGAATGGGGGGCACATTCCCCCATCCACTCTATACGTAGGCCCATCACCTTCCTATGTAGGAGTGCACTTTGGGAACAATACCTCTTGTGGGAAAAGTTTCCAAACTCCGATTTCGGTTTTGTTTACGAGCTCTCCCTTTTCGTTGTTTAGCGGAGGGATACTGGCTCCTATCTTTAAGACCCCTGGTTCTATTGGGATGGCCCAAACTTCTTATACTGCACATACCACACACAATCCTGTGGCTTATAGATGGAATCCGTTTCAGAGTAATCTACCCACTTCGCAACTGGTGGCAGGGGGAAACCCCACTTTTACCTATCGGCATTCGGGGGCAGGTACCTCTAATCCCCAGGATGGCACATTTACTACCCTGGTTTGACCCAAACTTTCGTTCCTGGCAACCTTAAGTTTGCCAAATTTTTCAAAATTGATGAATGACTCAGTGAGGCATGACCCCTTGTGGCCACATGTTCCCACCAAATTGCCATCGGACATCCCTAAATTCGAGAGAAAAGTCGGTGAAGATCCTGAGGCTCATGCCACCACATTCCATTTATGGTGTTCTTCGAATTTGGTGAATGAAGATTCAGTTAGTTTGAGGCTGTTCTAGAGAACCTTAACAGGTACTGCGGCAAAATGGTTTATTGAATTGCCTTATGCTGCTTTCAGTAGTTTCTGGGACTTGGCTAGTGCATTTCTTAGCCACTTTTAGCTTCCGGTCCGATATTATTTGGGAACGGACTTGTTGTCTACCTTTAGGTAGAACAAGGCTACCCACATCTTGGATCACATCCAAGAGTGGAGGAGGCAGAAGAGCCTTATAAAAGCCACTATCCCTCCTGAGTTCCTTCTAAAGTGGTTACTTAAATCTCTGTTTCCCTACATATCGAAGGACGTATCCACCTCAGGAGTGACGAATGAAGAAGAATCCATCCTCAGGGCCCAGCAACTGGATTTGATTTATTCACAATCTAGGATCTTGTATGAGATTATCCCTGAGGCACCGAGGCCTACGCACGATGCGGAGAAGCCTAAGCCTAGACCCCATGCCGATGGTGTGGTTGGGTCCGTTAACTCTCCCACCGTAGAATCTTTGGCTAAGAAACTTCATCAGTTGTCCATCAAGAAGTCTATGGAGGAGGAAAAAAAGGCTGCCCCCTCCCCCTATAATGAAAATGTTTTTGCACAAACCTCTTAGAAGGGAAATCAGCAGCTCGGCGGGAAGAAAAATAAAGGAAGGAAGGGAGAGGGAAACCAAAACAAGAAAAAGCCCACGAACAATGCAGATGGGGGAAAAAAAGAAAAGAAGAAGGTCAAGCTCCCATGTAAGTTGTGCCACGAGGACCACCTTACTCACATTTGTCCCCTTATGGATCAAACCCAGAAGCTGCTTAAAGCTCAACAACCGGCTATCCTGAAGGATCCTTTTCCCTAAGGACAGAACTCTGCTTCAACTTCTAATGTAGCAGGGGGCACTCAAAGTGCCCCTGAACCAAAATATATCAACATTGTTCGATCTTTGGCTTTGTTGCAGACAAGGAATAAAAATTATGAGAAAGAAACTCTTGAGAAGGGTAAAGCTGTAGGTGAAACTTCTAACCCTCTCACAATAGAGAAGCATGCTGAAACTATACCGAAGATACCTTAAACTATGCCGAAGATACCAAAAGGTGTCTTCAAGAAGACCTTGCAGAATCCTAATGATAGGGCTACTTCAAACCACTCTGTGGTTGAAGATTTAGCTCAAACCCCGTGTGCAATGTCAGCTTTAGAGGTGTTACAGAGTTGTCCTACCCAGCGGGATGACCTCTTAGCAGCTTTAGGCAGCATGGATTCATCGAGTCTCATGGCAAAATTTCATTTGTCTGATGTTAAAATTTTCCTACCTTACCATGTAGCCTTATCTATAGATGTCATCCATGGTGGAAAGACCATTGGAAGGGCAGTTGTTGATGAGGGTGCTTCTACATGTGTTATGTCCTTGACCTATTAGAAAGCTATTGGATCCCTAGAGTTGGTCCTTCAAACACTATGCTTACTGCTTTTGATCCAAGGTGCTTCTATCCACATGGTATCCTGCCGGCTTTCGAACTTAAGTTGGCAGGAAAAGAAGTGTCTATTGAGGTAGAAGTGATTGATGCTCCTTTGGACTACAATCTGCTTCTGGGAAGAAACTGGACTTATGCGAAGTCCACTATTGCATTGGCCGTTTTTCGTGTAGTGGTTTTTCCACATGAGGGAAAGTTGGTTACTATTGATCAACTTGATTATACTTGAAAAGTTCATTTAGAGTCTAATGAGTCTGCTGTGCCATTGGTTGATCAGGTCAAACCTGCTGCATAGAGATTGGGGGCTGGAATGTACACATCGCTGATGGACACATTTGATCTTCCAGCCCTGGTTAATTATATTGGTTCTACTAGTGTGGGGAAGTCCATAGCTATGGTTGTTGATAGGACTGATCCTTGGGTTCTCCCATCCCCCCATGAACCGGAAGTGCCCTTATCGGCAGTGGAGGTAGCTTATCAAGATATCACGCAAGCCACTATAGATCCCATTCCAGATCCTCTAACAGTCTCAGAAGATCTGAAAGAAGTCTATTCGCTCGCATGGGTGGAAAACTCTTTGCACTTTATAGATTGTTTAGACATGGATTTACCTTTTGATGAAGCCATTTTGGAAGCCATGAGTGGACGTGGTAAGATTTGTGAGGATCTTCATCATCGATCCTATTTTCTTCCAGAACTAAGCAGAATAGAAAATCAAGAGTTTCGCTTGAGACTGTCAGAAGATGTTGATATACCTATCAATCCATTGCCTAGGGAAGGAATATTTGCCGAGGGGAATATGGAAAATATTTCCGCCACCATACCTTTTAACATCTCTGTAAACCCTGATGTCATGGAAAACATATACATAGGTGCAAATTGCTCTCGTGAAGAGATTTCCATCTATACTGCCCTATTTAAGGAATTCTGTGATGTCTTTGCCTGGTCATATGAGGAGATTCCAGGCATAGATCCATCGATTGTTGAACACGAAATACGAACATATCCTGATGCCAAACCAGTTTGACAAAAGTTAAGACCTGTTAACCCATGCAAAGCGGTGGCTGTGAAGGATGAAGTTGAAAAGCTATTGAAGGCTGGTTTTATCTATCCCATAGCTTTGACAGAATGGGTATCTAACCCTGTTCCTATTGATAAAAAGGAAGGGACTATCCACATCTGTACGGACTTTAGAGACCTCAATAAATCCTGTCCTAAAGACAACTATCCCATGCCATTTATAGACCAGATTATAGATGCTTGTGTGGGAAGTGAGGTGTTCTTGTTTATGGATGGTTTCTCCAGATACAATCAAATTCAAATAAAACCGGAAGACCAACATAAAACTTCTTTCATTTGTCCTTGGGGTACCTTCGCGTACAATAAAATGCCCTTTGGATTGAAAAATGTTCGGGAAACCTTTCAATGGGCTATGAGCTTTACTTTCCATGACATTAAATCCATTATCGAACCATACCTTGATGATCTTCCTGCACATTCTCGTAATAGGATTCAACATCCAAATCATTTATGATTGATATTTGAGAGATGCAGATATTATAAAATCCGATTGAATCCCAAAGTGTGTATTCTGTGTCGAGTCAGGAAGATTGCTCGGGTTCATTGTCTCTAGTAGAGGCATCTAGGTGGATCCATTGAAAGTTGAGTCCATTGTAAATCTGCCTCCTCCTCATTCTATCAGGCAACTTCAAATCCTACAAGGAAAGTCTAATTTTCTTCGATGTTTTATTGTTAACTATGCCAATATTACTAAGGATTTCATGCACCTACTCAAACAGGACACCCCATTTCTATGGGATGAAACCACACAACTTGCTTTCGAGGCATTGAAAAAAGCTTTGTTGTCGGCACCCTTATTGCGTTTGTCAGATTATTCTAGGGATTTTATATTATATCTGGCCGCGTCTGAGTCAACCATTGGGGTAGTACTAGTCCAGAAAGATGATAAGCTTGTAGTTCATGTTGTTTATTATCTTAGTCGTGCTTTGGACGGACCTGACCTCAAATACTCCCACGTTGAGAAATTAGCCTTAGCAGCCGTTTATGCTGTTCAGAGGTTACGTCACTACATTTTACTGAGGACCACCAAAGTAGTGGCGGATGTGAATCTGTTTCAATATGTTTTATCTCGACGGATTGTTGGGGGAAAATTTAACAAATGGATAGTCATTCTCCAAGAGTTTGACTTAGATTTCTAGTCCACTAAGTCTAAGAAGTCCTTAGTTTTTGCTGAACTTATAGCAGAATTTCCTACTGAAGAAGATGTAGCTGTTGAAGATGACTCATTCCCAGATGAGCACATCTTCTTGATATCCACCTCTAATCCTTGGTCTGGAGATATTCTTATATATCTCCAAACTTTGAAGTATCATATGGCTTCCTCAAGGGAGGAACAATGTAAATTACGCCTTCATGCGAAAAACTACCTCATCATAGGAGATACCTTATATCGAAGAGGGGTAGATTCCGTCTTGCGTCGTTGCCTTACCCATGAGGAAGAGAATTTTGTCCTAAATGATTTAGTGGAGCGTGTCGGGGTCATTTATCTAGGTTAGCAATGGCCCAGAAGATATTACGTGCCGGTTATTTCTGGCCCACAATCTTTAAAGATTGTGTGGAAGCAGTGAAGCACTGTCATCCGTGTCAGCTTTACACCAAGAAAATGTGGTCACATCTTGATCCATTATTTCTCGTTGTCTCGGTAGGCCCCTTCATGAAATGGGGGATTGATTACGTGACATGCAACCCAGCCTCGGCTGGGGGGCATAAATACATCATTGTCGCTGTTGACTATTTTACGAAATGTGCAGAGGCAAAGCCTACTTTTAAAGCCGACGGGGAAACAACAGCTTTCTTTGTATTCAATCAGATTATAGTGCATATTGGTATACCCAAAGTGATTGTCACTGACCATGGAAGTCATTTTCAAAATAACATGATGACGGAAATGACTATTATGCTCGGATTCAGACAAGAACATTCATCTTCGTACTATCCGCAAGCAAACAGTCAGGTCGAGGCTGTCAACAAAAATTTAAAAAATAACCTTAAACGTACAATTGATGCAGCCCATTCTAATTGGCACATCATGCTATATCCTACTCTTTGGTCTTACCGAACTAATGTAAAAACTGCTACAAGTTTCTCCCCTTTCCAACTCGTTCATGGAGTGGAAGCAGTTACTCCAATTGAGTGTGAAATTCCGTCTTTAAAGATAGCTATTCATCTGTTACCTGATACGATGGAGCTTGAGGAACATATAGTACATTTAGAACACTTGGATGAACAATGTAGAGATGTGCTGACCACTAATCAAGTTCATAAAAATAGGGTCAAAACTCAGTATGATAAATTGGTCAAACCTTGGGTTTTCTCTGAAGGGGAACTTGTCTTTCTTTGGGACCAAGAGAAAGAACCCCTGGGGGCAGGAAAATTCAAGGTCATGTGGTTAGGACCTTATGTCATGTTGAAATTTTTAAAGAAGGGCGCATATGAGTTAGTTGATTTTGATAGCAATAAGCTGCTTGAGCCTAGAAATGGGCTCTACCTAAAAAAGTACTATGCTTAGGCTTAGGAATTTTTCTTGTATTTTTATTGTATGTATTTTTATGTACATTAGGTTGTCGGTTTTGTTTTTTATATTATCTGCTGGTTTTTGTAGATGTCTTCTAAAAGGTATATAGGGTTCGTCGATGGCGCCAGCCATCACACTTGTAACCTAGCTTCAGCAACATGGGTTATTTACTCTCCCTCGTGACAGCTTGTTGCCATGGGAGGTGCTTGTTTAGGTCCTGATTCTAATAATGTTGCTGAGTATAGGGATATAATTGAGCTCCTATGGGATGCTTTGTCACGTGGTATCACCCAGCTTGAAGTTCATCTAGACTCTCAGCTAGTGGTATCCCAACTCAATCGAGCTTATTAGGTACGAAATCCTATTCTATTACGTTAGTTCATGAAAATTCGGTTACTAGAAAGAAATTTTGAAGTTATTATATTCAATCGCATTCCACGAAATCAAAATCAATTGACTGATGCATATGCTAATTACATTTTAGATTGGCATCTAACACACATTTCATAAAGATATACAGCACACATATAAAAAACATTTGTAAATAAACCGCCAACAACAACAATATATATATGTGTAAAATATTTGTCCATAGATAGGTCAAGTCTGATCCTCAGATCCTGTCATATACAAAATATACAAAAATGTGGATCGTAGTCCATCAAAACGTCCTAGATCTATGCAGGACCACCCTAGTCACTTGGACCACCTTGGTCCCCATGGTCCCTCTATACTCTGGCTTCCTCAGCCTCTTCAGCTTCAGAAGCCTCCACAGCCTCTATATATACAAGTACCACTCTGATCACTTGCCTGAAAAGACGTAACCAGACTGGTGGAACTCCAACTACGAACTCCTGCATGGAAGTCGGGATATGCTCTATCCGCAAGGTAGGTACTCTTTGGGTCATCTTGGCCAGCTTCCCCTCTAGAACACTGATCAGTCCCGGGTCTTCACCTATGATAGGATGAACAAACATGTGTGGATTCCCCTCAGGGCAGACCGGTCCAATATCTTCATTTTGACACATTTATAGGATTAATACTTGTACATATGTATATATCTATCATTTTAAAAGTCATAAAATTTTGAAAAATGATAAAAAATAAAAATGATTTACCTAGCTCTCCCCATGCTCCTCCTGGAGGGAGGACAAGGTCTGGGTCACCTTGAAAGTCCATGCCGGCATATGGAAACTGCTCCAGTTCCAGTATCTGTCGTTCCCACCAAGTATAGAAATCATCATCATATACACTATGTACTGTGTCTCCTCCTCATTGACGGAGGAAGATGTCTCCCCACCTGCTCAGCCTCGGCTGACGTGGAGATCGAACCGGTAGAGGTATGGTAGGGCTCAACCCTGGTACTCTCTCAAAGAAGAAGGCAACTAATATGCTCGCATAACCAAAGTTTTTTCGCCTTCCTCTCTTGCAATCGGATAGTTGTATTTTCATGATAGGGACAACTCCCGAACACCGATCATAGAGAGCACCACGAAAACAGTCCACTGCCAGCCTCATTTGGTTCCGTGTAGCCAAATGTAAAGAGGAGTATCCTAAAATCCTCATGATGGTGCTCACAAGTACCTATAGAGTAAAGTCACAGATATGTACAATAGGGACATAGCTCCCTCTCTTTTGAGTACCCGGTGTTCAAAACACATCTATGTAGTTCTGGCCACTTAAAGGGTCACCGCCCCTGCCGGTGCCCTCTAAGTTGACCGGTGCTCCTCGTCATGATAGACCGGTAATGAAATACATGTCCTCAGTAGTAATCTCCATGGTTTCACCCTGTAGGTTGAACATCCCCAAATCATGATCCCAATAATTTATCATGAACTCAAGAAGGCGGACATTGGCTCGCATGGGTCATGTGCAAAAGAATTTTAGTAGCCCACTTGTTCGCAATGCATGTATAGTGGGCGCACTTTGGAGTGCTTTTTGGTCCATTGTTTCATGCTCCCATTCCATCCATTCCAAAACCATCTTTTCACCTAGAAAAACAAGTAATTTGATTCAGTAATTTCATAGAAAAATTCTAAATTTTTTTATCATATTTATATTTTTATCCTTCACGTAGTACACGCAACTGTCTAGTTAGAAATGTCGCATACTGTACGCGACTATCTATATAAGCAACTCGCGTACAGAATGCGTGTACTCAAGTCTTCACACTGTCAACCCGCGTATGCGTCGTGACATGCTTCAGGATGTTTTAAACATGAAATTCAGACTCTAAATTAATAATTGCTAGGATCAAAATGAAGAGCTTAGGGTGTAGGCTTACCTGCAACTTGCAGAATTTGATTTCGTCGATTGGATTGTCCACAATGATCGAACAAAGGTAGAGGGAAGAACTTTCTTTTTATGGCTAAAAATTTCAAATGGTGAGTTTTGTTTTGATTTTCAACTATTTATAGAAATTTTATTTCTCTAAATGGATTTTTTGTATAGTTTGAAAATCTATTCAACTAATACCATATTTATTTTTGCTTTGAAACATGTTTTCCACCATTATCAAGTGTTGTTGCTCCAATAGGGTGGTTTTGTCATTTCCAATACATTTTTGGCATCTTTATTCAATCCACATTAACCTTAGCATTCAACATTTTGCCACGGACTATGATATTATAAACCATAAGTTCCCTGTTTTTACCATTGTTCTTCCGTGGATAGGACCCTTTTTTCATGAGTATCTTCCTTCCAAGCCTATGTTGTTCTTTGGTACTCATGCTGCAACTATTTCAGGTATAGGGGTATCCTCTTAGCTATTTTTCACACCAAATAGAGCTTCGTTTGAATCTCTTTTTACAAGCTATCTTTTTATAGGACTCCCTGCCCTTATGGAGTTTCTTTAGGCCCAGGTCTGACTCCTTCAAAATAGACTTGACTGCCGAGTTAACTCATCCGTTCAAGCTCATTAAGAATATGTGAACATGCATCCACATTGGTGGTAGGTTATCTCTTTCTCAGACCATGCGGAATAGTACGAGAAAGGATCGCTCTCTTTTCTTTTTTGAATTGAGAAGAGTATTCTCATGTATAGGTTTATCAGTTTTCCAAACTTGAGGGACTAAATTTACTGAAAAGGAACACTCGGTATGAGCTTCGTTTTCTCTTTTTTGTGCTCTGGACCTAAACATGAAAAATATTCTGAGTGTACTTTGTGTCTTTTTCATGCTTGTTAAACACCTAAGAACAAAGCAACGACTTTATTGTTGTAAGTCCCATTTCTCATAATCAATTGGATCTTTCCGAGTGCTCTTGCTTTCCTTCACACTCGTAAAAATCATACTATTTTATGTTGTTTTGGAAGGAGCGTTGGGTAGGTGGTAATTTAACCTTTTTCGGACCTCCCTGACTAAGTACAAAAAAGGTTCACCTTTTCTTCTACGGAAGTTAAGAGAGTTATTCTGTGGTATGTTTTATACTTTTTCGACCTCAGGAGACTAAATTCAACGAAAAAGGACCCCCCTGAAGTCTTCTTTGGATTTTTTGAACTCTCTAAATATGAAAACACCAACTGAGCATGTACTAGTTCAGGCTCATTAAATCCACGAATCAGTGACACTATCAAGCATTATTTCCCCGTCTCTTCAAGCTTGTTAAAAAATGAAGAGGGATCTGAGTTAACTTTCCTGAACTCGTTAAAATTTAATAAGGAAGGTAAGGAAGAATTTTTCTCTTGTTTTTAGTAGTGGCAGCATGTCCTCCTTGAACATAGCACTCTTTGTCTTTTCTGATATCCATGTTTCAGTGATAAATTTTTTTCAGCTATTACTTTGAGTCTCCTACTCCTCCTCCTGTTCGTTATACCTGGGGAATCTGATCATGTCTCATACATGACAGATAAGTCTAGTTGTTCTATCTATAAGTTAACCACTACCTTGGGACATCTCTGTGTTGTGCTCATTGTTCAAGGATTTCACCCAATGTTTGATCTATATCCTGATCCCATCATTGTTATATCTATTATCTGGTGTGCCTCCCTTCTGTTACCCAGTTCCTAGTCACTCTTGTGAAACGTTGGAGGATCTATTGCCTTCCTTATCACAGCATGGTTCCGTTTCAGTACTTCCTGATGACGAAGACCTAGAGTTTTGGTGATCGTACCTCAGGATTCACTTCCCTCATTAGTGAATTCCTTTGATTTAGTTGTTAATTATTACTTATTGATTGACAAACTATTGAATCCCTTCCATGTTCAACTTCAACTCACATGGCTGGGATTGTACTGGTTCTTTGGGATAGTTTATGAAGACCTTAGTTCCTCACCTATGGACTAAGTTGCGCAAGATTATGTTCTCTTCATATACAAATCTTCCAGATCTTTGAAGACTCATCATTTTTGTACATTATGGCTTCGATCAACCTTTGTAATATATGTGGTTTCATACCCGTATCATATGATGTACTCAAATATTGTAAAGGAGCTAGTGTTCCAGTAAATTGAACATAGCATCCTCAAATATGACTTTGTATATGACATTACTATGTATTTGTTTCAGCTACTATCTCTTCTCCATTGTATTTCTAAGTTCTCCAAAGATAAAGATTATAATGTATTTCAACCATCGTTTCCCTCTAACCTCACACATTAGGGGGCATCTGTTATCCACCTGAATGGCACCTCTCCGTCCGAGTGCCGACATTCCTTATGTTGGCACACAAAAGGACATTTATGGATTCAGGGTTGCCTAAAACACTATATATGGGCATATTATGAACTACATTTATCATCCATCCAGCTAGTTATTTTTACCTTTAAATACATCAAGTCTTGTACGTGACTCTTCCTATATGCAACTCGCGTGTTGTACGCGAGTATCGGTTATTGCATCTCGCGTACAGATTTGTACGCGGGTTACCCTTAGAGAAACTCATGTGTCATACGTGAGTTGCTAGTATTAATACCCGCGTACACCTTCCTTTGACATTAAAAATAATAAATCACAATTATCTGACATTTGTTAAGCCCTTAACCATAATCACCTTAACTATCTCAACCTCCTCAACCCTCGAAACTACCTTATTTCACCAAGTATAAATAAAGGACTTGGGGAGGGTAATAAACATATATACTTGAGAGCAAAGTTATGCTAGTGGAGTCTATTCAGAAGTCTTTGGAGTAGTGGAAATCATAATCTTTTGGTTGCAGAGGAGTCCTTGTCTCAGGCGTTGGGTTGTAATCTGAACTCATTCATTATGGTTAATAAAGAGAATCCTTCTTCCATATGTGTCTTGAATGTCTTTTACGTATCATATTTTGATGAATACTTATGATTAAGCACTCTATATATGATTTATCTAACATGTTTATATACATGTATCATCTTGCATTTGGAAGATTTGTTCTTGACAGGTGAAGGTGAAGCATCCCTGAAGGCTTTGGAGGAGAAGCAGAGCGGAAGAGGACAAAGCTAGGATCAACCGTCATGTATCGGGTGAGTCTTTTCTATCCTCCTATTTCCTTTTCTGTACTCTAGAGTTGATTTCCTGCAAGTTTTATGAGTATGTTGGTAATCCCAGACCTTCGGTTATAAGGTGTTTATTCCTGTACAACACCAAGTGAAGGAGGAATTGCACCATTGAGACAATTCTCAAAATGAGAGAGGATTTCAAGGTTGTGAAGATTGTTTCCCAGTTGAGGAGGTATGGGGCCTGCCATATTATTAGATGACATGTCTAAAAGTCAGAGAGATTGAATGTTATCCAATGCAGAGGATATGATACTAGAAAATATTGATCTTGATAAGCTTAGACCCACCACTCCAAATCCATCCAGACCACTCGCCAAAATCCCTTGAATATTTAAGGTTCTCATAGACAACCAACCTTGTGACCAAGCATTCCTTTGCTCCTAAGATGAAGCCTCCCATAGAGGAAAAATACCAATGTCATGCCACTTTAACAATAAAGCCTCGAATAATTTATAGTTACCTTTAGCCCCAATCCAGGGATCTTCTTCTATCTGAACCATTCTTTTATTACTAATTTTCCAAGATCTTCTTCTATCTTCACCATCTGACCTCTTTGGATGTGATCTTTTTTGAAACTGCATATTGTTTTGAGGATACTTGCAAATTATTTTCAAGGATTTTTCTAATAAAGTTTCATAAACCATTTCAAGCATTGTGACCTTGATTTTTCTAGTTTTACTTTTATTTTTCCAAGAGGTGCCATGATACCAAAGATTAACATGATGTTTCAAAATTAATGTTAACCAGTTAAACTATGTTGAAAATTGGTCCATGCTATTGTTGTTAACCTTTTGTTTTACCTAAACATACTTAATAAGTAAGCAATTATTTTTTATTGGATTGATAGGTATTTACTAGCAGAACATGTTGGACCATGTCACCTGCAAATTTCATTCCCTACTCACACAGACTTAAATGTCAAATTCTAGAGTCACCGAAGCAAGTACAGAGACTTGTTGGAGTCATTCATGTTTTTATGGAAGCTTAGAAATGTGTTGTTTTCTCTTTTAACAGTTACTATGTCTTCTTGGAAATAAGGTAGGGGACTTGATATTTGAAGTATAAAAACCACAGTAGTTTTTCCCAATGTTATTTTAGGTTATAGAATAATCTGATAATGACATAAATTATAATGGGTAGTGACAAGCCTCCATAATTGCGTTATATCCAGTCTCAAGACAAATGTCATGAAGGAAATAAAAGTTCTCATTCTACGTCTAAATTTAGCTTTTAGGTGAATGATTTGTATAATGTAAATGTTTTTCAATAACCGTTGTTGCATATTTCTATACTATTTGCACTTTTCAATTGTTCCTTGTTTCTAATGTTTTATTTCTTTAGGGATTATACAAATCCAAATTCGCATGTTGCTCCTTTTGATATAGATGGAGCTGGTCAGGTAAAAGAAGTATGCTATGATAGTGTTTCATGTAGATAAAATTGTTATATCAATGTCTTCTGACTCTTGGATTCATTGCTATTTAGCATTGGCCCTGATGGACAAAGAAAAGAGCCAGAGAGTAATGTTCTTCTTGCATCTATTGAAAACATGCAATATGTTGTGACTGTTGATGTTTTGCATACGGTATGCTAAAAAACTCTCAATTATGTTTTAAGTGCACAAGTTTTTTTAAGTTTGAGATCCATTTACAATAAGTAGTTTGTTTCTTCTCCTTGAAACAACAGGTATTCTCAGCATTTGGTACAGTTCAGAAAATTGCAATGTTGAGAAGAATGCAGGATGGAAGGCTTTGATTCAGTATGGAGGTATTATTATAAATTGAGTCGTTGAATATCTTGAATATTCTTCTTTCTCAATGAAACTTAATTGATAATGAGGGATATGTATTATTGTTTTTTCGGTACTTTGTTTCATTTAAGTTAATTTTGTTAGAAAGATGGCATTGTATACCAGGACTTAATTTTGTACAATTTGTTTGTTATTTTAATGGTCAGGGTTTTCAAGGAAATATACTATTGCAAAACCCTTTGATATTTCCTGATTTTTTTCTTTCATATTTTAAAGCTTTTCAGGGTTGAGTTTATACTTGTTGAGTTCTGCTTATTTATTTTCTGACTATTTTTCCTGCTTTTTCCATTTTCCTGAGTTGATGACCCCCATCGATATTTTGTTGTTGCCTAGTTTTTCAATACTATTATAAATATTGTCTATCAATTTTGAAACAAACTTGATCAATTTGGGTGATTAGATGCATGACAATTTAGTCTCTGCTCTTCCCTTATTTTCCATCTAACTTTTGCTTGCTTAAATATAGACTGATTGAATTTACCTTGCTCAGATATACCTACTGTAGTAATTTCCAAAAAAGCATTAGAAGGACATTCTATATATGATGCAGGCTATTGCAAACTCCACCTTTCTTATTCACGCCACATGGACCTCAATGTTAAGGTAACAATCTTACCTCAATTTTTTGGAGGCATGGTTATCAATATGAAATATAGTGAGTTTTTTTTTCCTATGATTCTTATTAGTCCCATATGACCCTGTACACAGGTTAATAATGATCATATCAGAGAATACACACTTCCAAAAGTAGGCATTATACAAAATCTACCATCGGGTCTTGGACAACAGCCTTCTAGTTTGCCTGCTAGAGTTGGGAGGCACACTATATTTCTAGGATTCTTATGTTTTCAACAATTATGTGGGTCAATTGTTAGTAGTTTAGCTTGAACTGGAGTTATTTTAATCTCATCTTAACCAGTGTTCTCTGACGTAGTTTGTTTTTATATCAGTTATTATTTCCATATGAGTACTTTCCCAAGCTTTTCAACTAGGACAATATGGAATTTCCACCCCGTGGATTGATAAATTGTGGAAATAGGTAATCTTAGCCTACACCCATGGATTGATAAATTGTTTTATCCTAGACCTGTGGATTGATAAACTAGTGTAACTGTGGATTGATAAATTGTTTTACAAATAATAAATTTTAGAAGAAAAACACAACAAAATCAAAATTTGAGGTTTACAATCTGTTGCATCAAGTTTGTTCTAGAAATTATAATTATTGTATATTTGATGCATATTAAATAACCTTCAACATGGTTAATGAATGGTTAATGTCATAGTTCGATCAAAAATTGTAATATGCATTGTATGGTTAATATCTGAGTTTGATCAAACACTGTAATATGCAGATCAAAGAAAGTGAATGTACCCAGAACAAAGACTAACATCACGTTTCAATACCAAATATTTCTCCCCACCTCCATAGTTTGAAATGATACATCCAATTCCTGTTAGATTAATAAAGAGAATTTGTAGCTACAATATTCGCTCAATTCCACCAAGGAATTAGATCCTAGTCGTGGTGATCATAAAAAAGAGTAAACATCCAAATCTTTGGGTCAAGAGTCCTTTTGTTTCTGGCAGCAAAGAAACACCATATAATGATGGATTCATGTGCACATTTACAAGACAATTGATAGAAAGTCACTGAATCTACTCCATAATCAGCCTTATCAACAAAAGAAGCAGGTGGATAGATATGACTAAGTTATAAAAATCCCTAGGGACACTAGTTGTGAGAAATAGCATGCATATAATTAATGTTTATATAATAAGTTGACTTCCCTTGACATAAGTAAAATTCCCTGTTTGGTTTTCTATTGTGCAAGTCAAGTTATGACAGAGGCTTCAACTAGAATTTCTCTACTTATAGGTCTCACAATTGATCTTATAGGTCTATCCTTTAATCTTTTTCTTCTTTAAAATCTACCAAATCTCATCACTGGATATCAAACCTTTTATACTAGAAAGGTATTTCAACTGTGAAATCTGATCCTATATCCCATAGAATAAAGATAACCACCTTGTTCAGAGTGATATGCAGAAGTGCAAGGAAACTTCAGTTCTTGACAGTGAAAGATGCCCACAAATTGTTGATATTAGGAGACTTTTCCCATGCCTTCAGATCAAATTTTTTCCATCCTAGGATGGAGGGTATTTTACAATAATCTGTTTTAGGTGCTTCTATTAAAACATGTGCATACTCTTGAAATTATAGTATTGATCTCTTATCCATATAACGAAATGAATCTTTGCTTTGATATGTGATGATCACCACAAATTTATTGGCATTTGTAAGCTCTTCAAAGCTTAAACTCATAGATCCAGTGAAAATGAAGTAGACGTCCTAATCCCTATTTTAATGGGCAGACCCTAAAATTGAAACATGCAATGAGGGGTAACAGAGTGCATGTGTCACTTTTGTGCACATTTGAAAGATAATTTTCTTACAGTTAGGGTACCTTTTCTTAAGTCTTTCTAATAGAACAATATGCAAATCATGGTTTCTATTGTATATGAGGGAACATCAAATAGAAATTAAACTAACTATATATGACTAATTGTGTTGATATTATATGATCTTGTTATAAGTTGCATCATATGTTGAATTCAAGGAAGCATTACTAATATCAAATTGATTTATGCCATTTATTTTATGGATGGCATATTTATGTGTATTTTGTGTACTAAAAGTGGTCGATAAGTGATGACATGTCTTTTCATCTTCTCAGCTAATTGAAGTAAGTGGATTTTCTGCAAATGCAATGCAAACCTTCAAAGCTCTTGCGGTATCTAGACATGAACTTGTTTGGCAGTGTGAAGGATTCACGCTTGTTTTTTGGAGGTACGAATAATTCCTCCTCCCCCCTTACAGTTGTAAGTTATCCTCTAATGCCCATGATCCTTATGTAATTACTAAAGTTCTTCCTCCA
>LPNX010656788.1:456151-642747 GCA_001517045.1 Pseudotsuga menziesii
CAATACTATCTATGAAGTGACATTTAGAATGTTACTTGGGTTATAATTTACATGCTTGTCATGGTGTCAATGTACTACCATTATTTATCTATAATTCCCTTATAATGATCTTTGTTTATATCTAACTTTGGTCCTTTGTGTATTGGTATTAGGTTCTATGTTCATTTAATGGTATTAACTTATCCACCGTTTAAGTGTGATGTGGCAAGAGCAGCAAATCATGGGTTGTGCTATGTATTTTTAATTTCCACCATAAGAAACTCAGATGTTGTATACATTAACAAGAAATAAAGAAAAGACTAGATTGTAGCTTCAAATATCTTTGTATCCCCTATTGGAACAAAGAAGACTTCATGTTGAAGAACCACTTGTGGAACATCATAGATCAAATAAGATAATTTTTTCAATGTCCAATAAATGGCCATAAATAGGTTAATAGGTCAATGGAACTGTCGCGTACAATAGCATGAGATACAATGTGGGAACACAAAAACAACTCCAAGTAAAACACGATATAAATAAAACTATCCTATGTTGTAAAATACCTAAATTCATATCTCATATATTTATACCAAGTCACCTTTACTGCTAGAAAAAGAAAGAAATATCATAAAATGAGAAAGGTTATCCATGCAAACTGAGCATGACCTTTCTTTCCTTTTGGAGAGCTTTCTTGACTTTTCATGGCTTTCCTTGTTGCTCTGAATACTTGTTGATTTGAATAACCTTTTTGAGTAGGAAACTATATTTTTCTAATTTCATTTATAACCCTTACTATCGAAAGCATACCCCTTTATGTAAACTCAAACCCACTCTCACTGCCTCTTAGAAAATCACATATGTTCAAGAAAATTTAGTGTGATACCTTCACTCTTCTCTATCTCATTAATAATTTTCCTCCTATCATGTCCATCTGAAAGCATGGTAGGAAACCCCAAATTTATGACTATCACAAGACTCTATCCTACAGGAAAATCAATGAATATGAGTCTTAACATCGGTTTCCTCTTCAAATATGTCTATGTTCTATGAATATTACCAACAGGGAGCTTCCCAGAACATGACCAATATGCCAAACATGAACAATGTAGCAAGTTATGATCTAAAAGCGATAAGAAATTTTAAATCAAAGAGTTAGTATCATGTAAAAAGGGGTCAAATTGCTGGGAAAATCCTTAAGTTACCGCCATTCGACCTGGTGTAAAGTGGTTATGAATTTTCAATGATAGAAACAAGCACTTCCATTCACTGGCCCACCCATAAGTGAACAAAGATGGAAGCAAGGGACTCCATCTCCATCAAGCAAAGGACATCAAATCTAAAATCGAATAACATTTATTATTTAGGATAATTTCCCCCCCTAAGGCTGACATCATATTCCATGATACCAAGTTGATTGTCATGAGTGCTTGTCATCAATCATTTGGTCGAGGAAGGAAAATGCATTACTGAGTCTTATATCATATATCTTTCCCATCTTTATCCATAGTTGTTTCATTCTTAGTAGGGGCAAGCACATGCTCTCCACATTGAGGGTGGGTCTTCTAAGTTTTCATTAAGGAAACATGTTTCTGTCATCACTATGCTTTGTTTGTCCATATTTCTTTAACATATGTTTGTCTCCGCCATGCGTGCATCCATCAACAGTTTTGTTATTTCCTCTATGATGATTCTGAATTGGATGCTAAGTATTTTCTCTTTTCCATTTGGTGACCTCCTAAATTCATTGGTTGATGTGCACTATTATTTTTTATATTTTCTTCAACCCAATTTTGCTTGGTCTTTCTGTCACCTATTTTGGCATTGCATCCTTCTTTATCCTCCTAGTTGTTACTCTTGGTTCTGGATTACTGCCTCAGTGTTAGCAACATGGGAGACAGTGGTTGTCAAATATGTTCTCCAATCCTTCTTAAGAGGGAATTTCTTGATGTGGTGACCATATGGAAAAAAAGCATAACAAGCATTAAGTTCAAATATTTTACCTTTTGAATCTAAACCCCTATAAGGAACGTGAATGCATATTTTGGCAGGAACCATTTTTATCAAATTTGTTTCAGTGCATACCTAAGCATTATGTCTTACAGACCTGGACTCACAAGCATCTCCAACCATAAGACAACTAAAGGACTTTACTATTTTGTCTATGCAAGCTGTACAATATCTAGGTAGACCTAGGAATCTTAACCATAGTATGTATTCATATTTAGTGTGATAGGCTAGGGAAAATTGTCCCTCCTGCATTATACATAAACTGTCACTTCTGGAATCATCAATGTGCATTCAAGAGAACACCTCTAGCTAATTGGCATGTAGTATCACACAAATATAGCCTTTTTTTCCTAATATCAATGACGAATTCTGCCATGTCATCATGATCACAGTGTTGAGTATTATTGCATCTCCTTGGTTAGTTACAAGAGAATCTCTCCTTTCAACTATGGCATAATTCTAATCCATATGATGTGGACTTAGGCCTCTTTCACTTGAGCCTTTTTAATAATTTCTATAAGGTGCTACAGAAACTTTAATTTGCAAGATGAATAATTGACTTGATTGAATGTTGTGATTTAGCCACCCTGCAAGTAGACTATTAAAACAAAAAAAATAACTCAAATTATGAAATCGAGGTGATAGGTTGTTGGACTTCTAGTTGATTTCACTGATTCAGTATCTATAATTTTTTCCTCTTTTTCTAAGATTCTAAAAGCTATGAAATTCTTGTAAGTCAGTAAAATATTGATTAACAAGAGTGGAAATATAGCGATTAGTAGTCTATGAAGTGTCTATTGATTCTAATTTTCTATTCTTTTGCAGAACACTTTTGTCTTGTGTCGTGTTTTCAATAAGTGTGGAATTGGGGGAAAAAGTGGGAAACAATACACAACACCAATTGAGAAGGGTGATTTATCTCTTACAGAGAAAAATTCATCCCCTAGTTAATTTGGTGATATTGAAGTGCACTTAGAAGATCGATCGAAGTCACCAGAAGGGACTGACACTATTTTAAACTTACCATCAAAAACCTCATCGAATATTTTAATGATACAACTGGAGATAGTGTGACACTTAATACATGGTTAGACATATTGTTGGATGACACTAATTTAAACTCTTCATATGTAGCACTTGATGAGGACACAGTTAAGACATAGGTTTGTTGTTAAGTTGAACTATATAAATTGAATTGAACTATTGGAGGTGAGAGGTAGGGTTGGGGGTATGGTCCAAGGGATCATGGAATTTTTGTTAGTTTCAAAGTTATTGTTCAAGTCATCTCACATTGATTTTGGGGGCACTTCCTTATAAGGCTACATCCTTCTTCTTGTAATGGGAGGAAATATAGCCTCACCTAAAAAATCTATTACCAATTTTGGAATTGTTATGGGCCTAGACAATTTTAAATGGTGTCAAAAGCTCCTTAAAAATTTGTGCAAAGGTGTAGCACGTGGTAACGATCCTTCACCTAATATTGAATTTTTTTATTCTAAATATGACTGTTTATGAAATTTGTTTCTTATGAAACAAACAAATGATAATCTCTCAAAAACCCCTAAATTACTAACCAATAAACAAATTGATACTCCCTCAAGAAAAAAACTAAGTTGTTATGCAGTATGAGAGTATTTAAAACTTCAAAACTAGGGTAATGGAGAAGTATTGAAACCATGAGTTTATAAAGCTTCTCTAAGACTATTGTATAAAGATAATTTTTTCCAATGGTAAGATCGATATGTTGAAGCTAGTTACATTTTTGAAAGGTGTAGGGACACAAGAAATAAATGTTGTGGCCAATTTAAATATAATAAGGAATCCCTATGGGTTTTCAACGCAACTTGGAATCAATATTGTATGGGCCTACAAGGAATGAAACCAAACAAGGGAATGACTGAGAAATGCAATTTGATAAAATGAAGAAATATGAAAATAACACTTGGAAAACTTACTTCTAGTAACTTGTGCAATTTTAATGTCAATTTACTATGAATGATGTAAACCTAGTAGCCCACACTATTTTAGCAGTGATGTACATACCTATTACATGCGACGAACTTGCTATACTAGTGACGGATAGTTTCATCGCTAGTATAGCAAGTTCGTCAATTTTTTTTTGAAATATTTGATGTTCGTTGCTATAGTGACGGCCTCTGTGTCGTTACATCAATGAAAACTTTGTCGCAAACACTTTTTTTTAAAACTTACATCCCATCGCTATAGCAACTTAGACCTCGTCGCTACACACACGTCGTGGCATCGCTAAACCAACAAAATTACCATCGCAAAAATTTTCTTTTTCTTTTTTAAAAACATGATGCCCGTCGCTATAGTGGCACATTGCTCATCGCTATACCCATTCAAATTTGTTGATTCCCATCACTAAAGAAACACACATTCCATCGCAAAAGTCTTTTTTTTTTTTTTTAAAAGTCTTCCCTTCTCTATAGCGACGCACAGTTCGTCGCAATACCCATGCTATACAATTATATTTGGTCACTAAATCAACTAAAATTTATACCATGGGTGCAATCATTCCCAACTTAGAAAAATTGATGGGGTATATTTATCGCACGTTAAGGGAGGTTGACTTGTGTACGAAGACATGCATCTGGTCTCATCTTGTAAAATGTCATGGCTCCTACCTCGACACCATTGCTCATTTACGAGCTAAGTACCCTAACACAAATATGTATAGATTTCATGCTTGCAATCGGATCCTATGCCTTGTGTAAGATTGTATGGCTTCTCATGGTGGTCCTGCCCACACTTGCTCAACTAATTTCACAACTCGATGGTCAATATTTACAAAAAGACAAAGTCAGCTTCTTCAACGGCCTACAACAAGAAAGCTCTTTGTTGTCTCTATGTGTGGACCTTCATCTCATTAGGATTAGCATTTGAATTCCCTCCCTCGCGGTCATCAACACTTTTTTTTTTGTTCTTCAGTAAGACCTCTTTCACAATGTTGCACAATAAAACCACCTCACATAAAACAACAAATGGCTCTCAAAGGACACACATGTCGAGGGCCAGAGAAAAATGGAGAATGCTACAAGTTTCTTTAAGAAAAGAATTAAAAGTGTTGGAATATTATTAAACCCACTCATAACTTAGGATAAAATATTGAATCATTGTTTGATTAAATTCCTACCCACTAGCTAATTATTTGGCATCCACTTGCACCTTAAAGTCAACACATTCTATCTATACCCCAGGAATGATTTATTTTGTATTCTAGGTTGATCTTGACAACTTTATGGACATCTAGAATTGGTAACTCCGCTTTACTATAGATTCTGCTTTATTTTGTTTTTCTGTGGATAAGGTAAAGCTAGTTAACTAGGAAAATGGTATCTTTTGTTGCCAACACATCCTTCATGACTTTCTATCCATATTCCAAGATTATCATGTTTTTCCATGACTCTTGACAATTCACTCATGATTTTTCTAATTCGTGGGGTCCTTGATTGATTTGGGAAGTGCTTTATCCACCTATGGGGGTTTATCATATTTTGGTAAGTCATCCTTTTTTAGCATTATGAGTTGTCTCCATACAACTCGATTTTTCTATGAGGGATGTACTATTTATGTACATTATTATTCATCATTATTCAATGGAAGGATACACTCCAATATTCAATCTCTTTTCTTCTCTCTATTTTTCCTGTGTATACTTGTGAGAATTATCTTAGTAGCAAGATCTATTTCATGTGGTTCTTATTAGCATCATTTCTCATAGCATTGTAGATATTATTTATACATGGTATAAGAGCTACAGGGAGCACAACCTTGCAATTTATACATGGTATCAAAGCGCAAGGTTGCTCAAGTTCTACAGAGTTGAGGAGCGCATCCAGCCTCCTATCCCTCTCTGAAGAAGAGCTTGTGTAGCTTACAAGATTTTCTCCTAGTTTTTCTTTGCAGGATGCAGAGAGTATCTCCTAGAGCATATCAAAAACTTCTATATGGATTCAAAATCTCCTATACTATCTCCTTTCAACTATGATGATTGGAAGCCCAAGATGAGCGCATACTTGAAGAGGCGATGTCTCTTTGAAGTCTCCATTGGTGCATTGAGTGAACCTAAGTCTTATGAAGAGAATATTGATTGGATAAATAATTGTGATAGAGCTTTTGGAATTATCTGTTTGGTAATGTCTCCAAATATACATCATCTCAGAGATTCTGCTGAATATCCATTTGAGCTTTGGAACAATTTCGACAAAGCTTTTGGTGTGCAGGAAGTAGAAGATGAAGCATGGAGCGAACCCAACCTCTCCTCATGTGCTCTCTATAAAGATGTGTTGGCCTCTATGTTCTTTGATGAATTTTCTCATACATTTCATGTTGCTGCTACCCTCTTTGATTCGAATGCTTCCTCCTTGAATCAAGAAGCAAATATTGAAGAGCCGTCTTTTTCTGTGTCTCTTGAAGGTAATTCTTCTTCTTGTGATACTAATGATGAAAAAGAAGTAACATATGGATTTTCGATTGAAATTGATTATGATCGATTCACCCATTCATTGTTCTCTATATCTCCTATCTTAGATTCTGAAATCTATGTGTCAGGTCCTTCACACGTTGTGCATACCTCTCTCATTGATGGTGTGAAACCTAGTGTCTTACTGGATGTTTGCTTAGCCAAATCAAGTCCTATTAGTGTCATGCCACTTACCATAATTGATATCATGTGATTTTGCATCTCCTCCTTTGTTCTTGGCATAAATACTCATAACCTCCTTGAAGCTTTTGAACATCTCCTTCTTTCCTCCTTTCATACAAGGGATTGATTACCAATGTATTCCCATGAGTCTACTGATATGCTTATATGTGATCCTTTGGATTCTGATTTAGAAGCATGTTTTCAGGCTGATACACAAATCATACCACCACCCATACCATCTACCATACCTTTTAATAATCCTAAGACTATACAAATCCCAAGTTCACAAGTCGATTCCTCATTGGTCTCTTATGCAGTGTTGCTTATCTTACATGGTTTGAAGTCTGGCATATCTTTCAGTGGTTGGTTATCCATGACCTTAGTCATATTTGGACTAATATTAAACACTTATGGTTTAGATCTCATGTTTATTCATCATTCATATTTTTAAACCTATCAGTTTTCCCTTGTTGCTCATAGTTTTCCTAGTCTATCCCTATATCATCATGGACTCACTGAAGCCTTTGTCTTTGTTGTTCCATATGCTAATGTTTCTGATAGATCAAAGTTTTATCATTCTCATATCAAATATGGGAAGGTCCTACATCATATTGGAAGAATGACATGTGATTCACATCACAATTTTGTTGTTATTCGGGGAATTGAGTGTGTAATAATTTGTCTTATTTTTTGTACTCTTTGGGAAGAAGTATGCACGTATATATTTTCCATTTCAGATTATGTTTGTTGATCATATTTTGAAAACAACAAGAAGCATTTATACAATGCTCCTACTCCATCAATTGAAGAGATACCAGGAGTCTCTTTCTTTCTTCTTGCAGATTCAACACTCTAGCGCATGATCATGGAGTTCATGATTTCTTTATCAAATTATTTGACTAGAAGAAGTTCATTCAGCCCATTCAAGTGAAGATAAAGATATGTTGAAGACTTATTATTTCAAATTTTGTGCCTTGTCCTTTCTTGAGGGAGGATTTTCCCCATGTGGTTTTCCCTCTTTGTTCATCTTTTTGGACATGAATAATTGTTAAAGGGTGACCATAGCCTTGTTGTTGGGCCCTATATGCATCTATATTTTTGACATACCATCATAAATTCAGACTTAAAGGGGGGTGTTGGAATATTATTAAACCCACTCATAACTTAGGATAAAATATTTAATCATTATTTGATTAAAATCCTACCCACTAGCTAATTAGTTGTCACCCACTTGCACCTTAACATCAACACATGCCATATGTACCCCAGGAATGCTTTATTTCTGATTCTAGGTTGATCTTGACCACTTTATGGACATCCAAAATTGGTAACTATGCTTTACTGTAGATATTGCTTTATCCAACTTTTTGAGGATAAGGTCAAGCTAGTTAACTAGGAAACTGGTATCTTTTGTTGCCAACCCATCCTTCATGAATTTCTATCCATATTCTAGGATTAGCATGTTTTTCCATCACTCTAGACAAGTCAATAATGCTTTTTCTACTTCGTGAGGTCCTTGACTGATTTGGGAAGTGCTTTAGCCAACTATGGGGGTTTATCACATTTTGGTAAGTGAGTCTTTTTGAGCTTTATGAGTTGTCTCCATACAACTCAATTTTTCTATGAGGGATGTACCATTTATCTACACTATTTTTCATCATTATTCAATGGAAAAATACAGTCCAATATTCATCTCTTCAGTCATGTGATTAAGTCTCTTTTCTTCTCTCTATTTTTCTTGTGTATGCTTGTGAGAATTAGCTTAGCAGGAACATATATTTCATGTGCTTATTCTTAGAATCATTACTCATAGCATTGGAGCTATTATTTATGCAAAAATGAAGGCTTGAGAGCACCTAGAATGCATGGCAAGAAGGGAGAGGAATGGAAAACCATGTCCAAATGAAAGGAAACTTAAGGAGGAGCTTGGGGGTATGGTGGAGGATCAGGGTTCCACCAAAACACTGGAGACTTGTTATACTCACATTCTAGGTATGCTCTAGAGCATGAAGGAACTTGTTAGCCTAACCATGGAATATTGCGTGGTGGTAAACATGCCTAAGGTCCCTCGGGAGGTTATGCTAGCTGCTAGGATTGATTAATTATAAGGTTACATGAGAGGGATTTCCAAAAATCAAGTCACAACAGATGAAAATATCAATGCCAAGCTTGATACCCTAGCAATGGACATCAAAAGAATGTCCTTGCGTAATGACACTCTGGTACACTCATCGGCTACACACATGGCTCGTGGACATGACCTACAGGCGGGCTCCTAGTTGACTCTTGTTCATGTTAAGAGAAAATATAGAAATTGGTTATCCCATCATTCATGTTTCTAAGGATGAATAGAGAGTTGCTTCATACCATGGACTTGCAATAAAATTTAGCTTTTGGTTGGAAACTTACAGACATGTTTTCTTTTTACTCTCTTTTTGCAAATGGTAGTTAACCTAGCTTGTGAGGGACATTTTGATAAAAAAAATTAAACTAGTACCTTATGGGGTTCTTATTGTCCACCATAAGTGATATGAGTATAGGTTTGGACTCTTAGTCTATGTTATCTGGACGATCCGAGACAAAAATTATTCTTTTACATTTAAAAAAAATTGATATACATTCAAACCTTAAAGAAAAAATATTTTTCAATTAAAAAATAGAATAAAAAATCATTAAATTTTTTTCAAGATTTTTTTCTTGAAATTTATATAATATTAAAAATAAAAATTATAAAATTATAAAAAATACTTACTAAAAGTGATACTTTTCATACAAGTGAGTTGTTTGTTGTTTCTATGTGCGAGCCTTCATCTCATCAGGATTGGCATTTGAATTCCCTCTCTCTCAACCATCAACACATTTTGTTCTGGTTCTTCGTTAAGAACTCTCTCATGATAGTGCACAACAAAACCGCCTCACAAAAAACAACAAATGGCCTTCAAAGGAACCAGATGTTGACGGCCATAAGGGAATTTGAGAATGCCACATCTTTCTTCAAGAAAAGAGTTAAAAGGTAGGCTCAAGAACTTCTTGAATTCATGGAAAGAAGGGTGAGCAATAACAAATCATGTCTAAATGCAAGGAAAATTAAGGAGGAGCTTGGGGGTATGGTAGAAGATCAGGGTTCCACCAAAAATAGGGAGACTTGTTATACTCACATTTTGGGTATTGTCTAGAGCATGAAGGAACTTGTTAGCCTGCACATGAAAGATTGCGTAGTAGGAAACATGTTTGAGATCCAAGAGGAGACTGTGTTGGCTACCATGCTTGATCGACTGGAAGGTGACATGAGAGAGCTTGCCCAAAATCAAGTCACACCCAATGAAAATATAAATGCAAAGGTTGATACCCTAGCAATGGAAATCAAAAGAATGTCCTTGCGCAATGACATCCTGGCACATTTTTTGGCTGTGCACATGGCTAGTGGATGTGACTTGTAAGCGGACTCCCAAAGGGTCATAACCCTTGCAATGTGAGGGACATTTTGATCAAACAATTTCAAACTAGTAGTTTACAGGGTTCTTGTTGTCCACTATAGGCTAGATGAGTATAGGTTCATATTTTAGGTCTATGTTATCTCGACTATCTCTGATGAACATTATCCTCATACATTTTTTTTTAAGTTTAATATAGAACAAAACCTTAAAGAAATTTTTTTTTTCAATTGAAAATCATTAATTTTTTTTTAAGATTTAAAAAAAATTATATATATATATATATATATAAAATAAAAATAAAAACTATAAAAATATTAAAAATAATAAAACTTTTAAATTAAAAATATAATAAAAAATTGTTAATTTTTTTATTTTTCTTTTGAAATTTCTTAAATAATTCATCTTATATCATCATTATAAAATACCTATAATTCCCATTTTACAAACTTCCTTATTTAAAAAAAATGTTTATAATCTTTATAAGCTAGCATAACATAAGAACAAGTTTCCCAAAATTTTACGAGTATCTCTCTCCCACCTTTTGGAAGTTTGAGTTTATAAAGTTATTTGCAAAACATTATAAAATTTTAAAGTTTAAAGTTGCTTGGAAGTTTGAGTTTATAAAATTTTAAAGTTGCTTGGAAGTTAGAGTTTATAAAATTTTACCACTTTCTCTCTCCCACTTTTTGGAAGTTTGAGTTTCAACTCTAGCCTCTACCCTACTTTTCCGAAAACATTAGTAATCTTAATAATAACAACGTTTTCACCAATTAAGTTATTAACATTCTTCATCAATGGTAATTTCATTATTCTTTCATTATTGTTGAAAGTTTCAATGTTGACGAGTTAGAATGCATACCTACAAGTCTTAAACTATAAGTAAATGCAAATGGTTGTTTTCTTCATGTTGTATAAACAACAATTAAATTTTATTATTTATTATTCTTGAAAGTTCTAACTATGATGTTAAAATGCATATTTACATAATCCAATCTAATACGTGTTTGTGTAATTAGATGCGATTAAAATATAGATAAAAACATATATATATATATATATGATTATTTATTATTTTGGATAGTTTTAACCATTATAACATCTCATTATATTTTATATTTGGCCTTTATTATACCTTCCTCAGCAGGTATATTGTAATCGATTGCAAGTTAAACTCTTTTGACTTTGTATTAGTTGCTTTCTATCAAAAAAATTAAAATCTGTTTTGTAAAGTATAACTTAGGGATTTGTAAAATATTTTTTTTTAATTTTGTTAAAAACTATTTTGTAAACAACTTATTGGTGGATAGAAGATGATGTAAAATTTGGAATTTGGTATCTGGATTTGAGTTGACATGTGGCAACAATGACATCATAATAATAAAATTAAAAAAATAAAAATTATATCGCATTGCCGTGGCAACTATGACATCAGCTTCTCATTCTTCATCATCTTCTTCTGCGTTGACCGACAGTGAATTTCTTCTGCACTTACTTCGAAAAGGCAATAATCAAGCGAACAATGAAGGACTAGATTGGACTGAGAAAGAGAGGAGTAAACAAGAATCCATTGCCGGCTCTTCAGCATCAGCTGAAGAAGAGCTATGGCAGCTAAGGGATCCATCAGTTGCAGCACTAGGTCCTAGCCATCGTTTCCGTGGGGAGGAAGTTACAGCACGGGGCCATCAACATCGACATCATCTTCTTCAAAGTCCAAGTACACATTCGCATGGTTCGTTGCACTTGAATTCATCACTAGCGACTGCTGTGGATTACCTTCATGTTAATCGTGGCGATGTTAATGTGAATTATTTTAGCGAGACAGATGCTCCATCGCCTTGGGATTGCCATCCATTGCCGTTATCCCTGCCATTGCCGTGTTCCTTTAATTCATCGCTGCTGCAGAGACCACTAACCCAACCCCAGCCGCAGTCAGCGAGTCCTTATCATTCAGTCTTCCCTGCAGGCGGCTTTCAGATTCAAAAGCCCTATGATAAACCCATTCCTGAGCCTTGTTCGTTTGGTAACCCTGGTGGTGGTGATGGTGGAGGGGCATCTTCCAGTTCCCCTTTCAATGAGAATGGCCATTTGGGTATCTCGAGGGTGCCAGAGGATCCTTGGACGGCCCTGAATTTGCTGAGGCCGCCACTGGGGGTAAGAGGTGAGGGCGGAGGACAACAACCAACTCGGTCTCATGATCGTCAACCCCAGCCCCAGGCGCAGCCTCTGCTGGTGTTTAGTGGCAGCGATGGGGTAGCAAATCATCATCATCATGGGTCCACATTCAATGGTGATGTTTTGCACCAGCAGAAACGTTGGCCGCAGTTGCACGGGAATGGGGCTGACGTTTTCCAACACCTGCAAGGGCTTTCCGAAGAAAATGGGTTTTTGCTAGGCAGTTTTGGTATACCTCATAAGCTTAATAGTACAGGAGGTAATGCTACAATGAATGAGATTGTAAAACAAAAGTGTGTTTGTGGTGCAAACCTATATGTTGGGGATTTTGCTCTGAACAGAAACCAAAAGTGCGTTTGGGGAAGCTCAAGTGCTTGCTATCTTCCTGTGAATGACAACCAAAATTCATCTAGTGACACTGGATCAGTTCCGTGTCAACTTTAGAGCCATTCTATTTTATTTTTAAATTTCTTCCATAGTAAATTTTTAGGAGCTAGTGTTAGCCATTAGGCTATTTTTAGATTACGTAATGGAGAGTTGAATTGCAGTGAGTGAACTATATAAAGCATGGCAGAGTAAATAGGAAACAGAAAAGGAACACGTCGTTTATACATGCAGGTAAAGAAACAGGTTCATGATATATATAAGGGACAATTGTCTGCATTTGCAAAAAAAAGGGTTAAAGCAGTAAAATAATTGGTCAAGATGCTACAGAATGAGTGAAAGGATGGCGATAATTTCACCGAAGCTTGAAGAAAGATATAAAGGAACGACCAAATCTGGAAAGAACACTTTAAAACGAGTTGAGATTGATGCAGGATTCAACAAAAACAAACACTACATAGCCTGGACAAAAACGGCGTAATGTTGGAACAAATTTCAGGAATTTAACGCGTCAAGAAGAAAACAGACATACTAGAGCCAGAAACCTTACCGAATATACACTACAACCCTGTAAGGAAATTGATCAACAAGCTCAGCATTCTCTCCAACTGAAAATGCAAGAAAAAAAAAGCTCGCCAACTAGGGCTCTCGATTAATATATACCAGTGTCGGGTAAAGGCAGTGGCCATGGCATACTCCATTTGCTATCGTCGGTTGTCCATGCGGTCTGTCACATGTTGTGAAGATCCCTTATCCACTTGTTTTAAAATTTAATAAAGTTATGTCAATTAACAAATAAAAATATAGGAATGATTTATTTGTTAAATATTTTATATTTATATTAATATATTGGTTTTTTTACTTCACATATCCTAAAGCTTAATAATTAAATAACTATTTAAAAAAATATAAATTAAAAATTATATAGTTCCTTTAAAATATGGAAACCAAATCATAATTAACTTGACTAGAATGTTATATGCTTTAACTTGACGAAAGCCATTTCAATTATATAATTTAACTTGACGAAGTATCTTCTATACTTTGGATAAAAATTCCAAAGACTTCAATTATAAATGACAATAATGTGGAACATCAATCATATAAATATCGACAAGAAGAGTATAATGACCACATTAAGAATAATATAATAATGACAACTTCAATTTTTCACATAAGAAGTTTAATATTTAAATAATTTGACCACGTTAAGAAGAATATATGACCACTTCTATTTTTCGCATAAAAGTTTAATAATTAAATAACTTTTGGATTTAAATTCCAACGACTTGAATTATAAATGACAAGAATGTCATTATCAATTATATAATAGTGATCACAAGAATATAATATAAGAAAAATATATTGGTTACTTTAATTTTTTATAACAACAATAATAATTTGGTGTATAGAATTTTTTGTGTAATAAGGGATTTTTTTTACTCAGTGATATAACTCTTAAAATTTTATAAAAGTGTATATCTTTTAGGAAAAAACATATGTTCTCAACTGTTAGGCTATAATGAGCACCTCCGGGCTTGGAATTTGACGTTGTGTAAGACTTTTTTGTTGTTGAATAGAACGTATTTGACACTTGGAATTTGACGTTGTGTAAGACGTTTTTTTGTTGTAGGATTATATTGCATTGCATTGCATACACACATTTTCTAGAAAGGGTAATTACATGCACGTTTAAATGATAAGATTTTAATACACATTGTGTCATAGAGTTTCACCTAATTTATGCTTAGATTTTTTGATGGGCCCTCTATCTCGGATGCAGAGCCAAAACCAACAACAATGTCAGGTCTATAATATTAACAATTCTTATTGTATGATACTAAAAGGTGAGCCTGAAAAGATCCACCATGCTGAGAAGTTGTGTGTGTTTCCTTTTATTTCATCATTCTTTGTTATTGAACAAGAGAATTACAATGTGTAAAGCATGAATTTAATTAGAGGATTCATATATCTATATTAAGTTTGAGTTTGACCTTAAATTTAAATTATTGAAAATGTAGAAATATTTTACAATGATAATCATATTTTATAGTGATGATTATANTTGACTTCGTTTAAAAAAGGAGATATTTATAATAATTGCAAACTTTATTTGCGGAATGGATAACCCGGCTCGGTCGATTGTCCTGGCGCCTACGGTGGTTATCCATGGCACCGTGTTGGAAATCGCTGAAGGAGTTGGCCCGCTATTACCTGCCGAGCACGACACAAAAACACCCTTTTGGATGGCTCCGAGAGCTCCAATTGCTATTGGATCTGAATAGTAAGGGAGAAGACCAGGTAAGCCGAGTGATAGGGATAACAAGCCTACCCCGTCTGAGACAGCCGCATCCATTGCAGCAAGAATATCGGAGATAGCGCAGTGACCCCCTAACCACCAGGCTTTATATTGAGCCAATCTAGCTTTCATAGCGATGCCTCTAGCCGTCCCTGCGGCAAAGCCAAGAAGGCTCGAACCAGGCACTTCCGACCCAGCGGCAGTGGATGAAGTATGAGTACCGTGACCATCTACATCTCGAGGAGATCTATAATCCTCACTTTTGTTGAGAGGACCACCTTGCAGGGCTTCAAATCCATTGAGAAAATAGTGGGCTCCAATGATTTTCTTGTTGCAATGGGAAGCATTGAACTCGTCACCCACCTCACATTCTCCCTTCCATCTCCCCGGCATCGGTGTAAGTCCTTCATCGCTGAAGCTCTTTCTCTCCGGCCATATTCCTGTATCCACGAGACCCATGATAATATCATCACCGAAATGTGAGAGTGGCCATTGCCGATCACTGGAGCTCAACCCCAGAAATTTCGGGGTTCGAGTGGTGTGGAGTTGATTGAGGGTGTCTCGATATACAGCCAATCTTCCATCCATATTCTCCATGGCTTGAGCCTCCGTGGTGGTCAGCTTGGCTGCAAAGCCATGCATTACTGTACCATAAGTATATAGCATTGCAGTGGGATCCGAATTGGATCCTGAAACCTGATCTATCAATGAAGAGTACCAATGCTGGTGGAGAATGAAATGGTCGGGCTTCATGGATTTATCCATATAAACTATGTACGTCTGTCTTGCAATCTAGCTTTTAACTTTCATCTCCTCCTCATCATCAGACTTAGTAAATGTGCCTGAACTAGGCAACTGTAACGCTACAGCAACAATCAAGAAAACGAATGCATAGGAGGCCTTCATATTCGGCATACCATACCCCGTCTGATCTGAAGCCTATAAATACAGTTGGATAATATTGCCAACAAATTAAGGCTTGAGCTCCGGTGCTTCATTGACGAGAAATCGTGTAGATTTATAGGGAACTTGATATACGTTTAAACAATCTAAATTGAATAAACTATGAACAAAAAATTTCAACGATCACGACATGCTTCTCAATTGATCTCACATAATTGTATGGATAAAAAATTATTAAAAAATGACAAAATAAAAATTGAGAAAACTTTTACAAATATTATTTTTTTTTATTTTTTATAAATATTATTTTTTTAAAACATTTTATAAAAATTTTACAAATATTAATTTTTAAGATTTTATAAATATTAATTTTTAGAAAATTAGAGAAAACATTATTGATTTTAAAACTATTATTTTTTAGAAAATTATTTTAAAAATTAGAGAAACATTTTTCATTAGCTAATTAGAACAAGATCTCACTATAAATTTATAATAAAATATAAATAAACTATTCTCACAACAATGATATTAATTTATAGTCTTATAAGCTATTATTTCTCATTTCCTATTTATGCTAGTCTATAAAGAAACTTGCATATTTTTATAACATAAGTCAAGAATATTACTAGAAGTATGTAAGGAAGCTTGAATATGCTTGTTTTATGCTACATTGCAATAACCTATATCGTATTTAAATGGACATTTTTTAATTCATTTTTGTTTTAATTTCTTTCAAATTGTAATTATATTTGTTTTATCATATATTTTTATAGCAAAATTATCCTATTTCTATATATTTTCAATCTCTTCTTAGGAGGCAGGTACTAAGCAACTTTGTTGCTTATTCCACTTGTTTATTGTTAAAATTATTTTAAATTAAATTTATAAATTTTCAAGTTATAAATTTATGTATTAATAAAAACTAAAAACAAGAGCCATGAGGTGGCAATGTCCCCGCCTCATTGTTAATAGTTATTTCTATAAGACAAATCAATTTAAATATAAGAGTTATAACGATAACAAAAAAATGCATTTTCTATTGTAAGATGCATTACTTTATTTCTCATATGATCAACAAGAAGAGGTAAACACAAGTAATTCTCACTAAATGTTATAATCAATATTGAATTGACCAAACTCGTACAAGAAGTAGCACTCTCCTTAAACCTCCTAATCTTAATCTTTTTGGGAGGAATTACTTCCTAAAAAATTCAAATATTTTAACAACCTTGTAATTTACCAAAGAACAAGAACTGCAACATCTCTAAGATAAACTCTAGTAACATATAAATAATTTGGTTCAAAATAAGAAAACATAATTTATAACATTGGATGCAATATCCATCTTCTTATATAGGTCTACCGAAGTGTTTGTCGAAAATCAAGCTATCTTGTGTATGTCCTTTTCCTAAATTGAATAGCATTCATCATAGGAAGAACAAGGCATATCTTTTCAAACCTAAAAGTTTATTCAAAAAGTTCTTATCAAGAATATATCCATGCCTATTATAGTAAGTTAACCAACTACACCAATTTCCTTGTTAAATCTTGAAACCTTTCTCTAAGTGGAAGGGCTACACTAGCCATTGTTACCTTCTCTGTCATGAAAAACCTACCTCACTATAAATTCTCTAATAATTAAACTAAGATACTCAAATCTTAACTTAATAGGTAAAATCCATGCAATTTTTTTTATCTTGATAATACTTTATATCAAAAACTACTCAAGATAGTAAAAATCGCTAGGTTGAAAGTCTGTGAAATTCTTCTAGGTTCATCGTGGCAGACGACCATGGCTCGTGAATCCCACTACCTCCATAGCTACCAGGTATGGATCCTCCTAGGTTCCTCTTACCATTTTTCACAAATGTTGGTCATGTTGGATTTGGTAATGTTATAGAAGATCTGGAGATCATCAATATAACATTAGACATTGTCGGACGGATGCCTAAATCCAGTTGCGTGCATAGAAGGGAAACGTGAATGCATTTTACAACTTCCTCCTATCGGCATGTTTCAGCTACTGTAAATCACGAGGTCGAAATTATGTGAAGTAATTATATATTTGTGTAAAATTTGTATAAAAATGCGAAATCAAAATCATGAAATCTTAAGAATGTCCGACAGTTTCAGGAAAAGTAAAAGTTGGAACATGCAATAGAAGCTAATCTAACCCATTCCCAAAGCAATTTGGATTTTTTCCATCCCTTCTTATTGAACCGATGAAAGTTTTAAACTTTGTAGAGGTGAAGCAAAATGAAATACTATGATGGTTTCAATCACTTCTTCAAAATATGCATTCGACAATCTGAGACGAGATATTAGAGTCCAGAGTGATTGTCATCTTCGTGACAGAAGAGAACAACCACGAGTGTCTGTATGTTTACTCTATGTGGTAGCTAACCAAGTTTACATGCAACGCAGGTGCTTGCCTAGGCTACATGGGCATATGTTTGAAGGGAATGTAAAGTAAACACAAAAAGACAATGCAAGTGAATTTTTGCTATGTTCTTTCAGAGAATGCTTGGCTTGTATTTGGTTTGATTTTGAATTGATATCTCTTGTTAGCTGTTTATTATTTCATTGCAATCATGTAATATTCAAACATAGATAGGTCAAATAAAAAATTCATATGTATGGGTTGGAAAATAGAATTAAGGGAACACTGGAAAATAAAATAAGGAAAATAAGTCAAGAAGAAAGATGCCAAAAATATAATCAAACACAAATTTTTATGAAACCTTTCAACTGATTAACTTGTACATATATATTGAATTTGAAGTTGTTATCTCTTTTTCCAAAATCTCTTACAAATTCAATTTAGTCATTCCCAATTGAAGTCAAAACAAACTTGAACTTACATGCCAGAAAGACTTCTTGTTTTTTCACTCTCTCACTCCTTGACTAAATCCTTTCAACCTTCTACATGTTTAGGTATAGTTATATGCAAAAACATGAATGCATTACACCTGTATTTCATGCATGGTTTTGAATAAGTGTTAGTTCATTTGGTTTCTACAGTACTGTAACTTATACAAAATTTAGCAGCTAATTTCTGGCACAAGACAAATAAATCAGAAAATAAGCATTACAAATTCAAAACCGTTTCAACAAATATGTCAAACACCAGATTCTGTAGAGTTAAGGGACTTTTGAGTGCTTAAACATCAACAAAATAAAGTGAAACTCACACCTTTTGCCTCCAGCAAAACATAAATAGTAAAACTAGCAAACCTCATTTGAATTTTCTCATCTACATCATCTAACATCATTGTGTTGGGTGGAAATTGTGAACATATTGATTTAGTGGAATGCAATATGAATTGTGAATCCTCACCATCCACAGGGTCCATTGTTTAGCAGAATTACATGTTGATACATGCATGTTAGCACCTTAGACTAAATATAGTGGGACTAGATAGTGCTCGACTTTAATGCAATAAATGGCCTCATGTTACAAAGTTTAGGTTTCCCGAAAAAAAAATCTAAGCTACATCCCCTCAGTTGAATTAAACAATGGGATGGTGTCAATCACTTCTTAAAAATATGCATTCAACAATATGAGACGGGAAATTAGAGTCCAAAGTGATTGCAGTTGATGCACTTGTAGCACAAGCAATATACAGTTCAGAAATTCATCCATAATAAATATAATCAATGATGTAATTCATCCACAATTAATTCACCCTATTCATCAATCACGATTAATGCATTCAATTCATCAATCATGATTAATGCATTCAATTCATCAATCAATATGCATGTGTATAAAACTATCACACCTATTGCGTAACAAGATAGAAACTAACCCGCTAGCCTTTGGGAAACCCATTAACAATGTCTCTACATTCACACATACATTAGCAATACAATCTGCTGGTGCAAATCAAAATCACAACTCCATTGTCTAATGCAAATCAAAATCACAACTCCACTTTCTGATGCAAATCAAAATCACAAGGAACGAGTGAACAAATTCAAATCTAAATCGATGGCACATTGAGAAAATACAAAAGTAATCCTCTCGCCTTCTAGTCTGCTTCCTTGTTGATCCGGATTTATGCAGGAACGCAACAGAATACTCAAATAACCATAGAAACAAATATGCATTGGAAATAACACTTCATTTCATTAATCAAAGAACTAAAACTTGTTTACATATAGGATGGAAATAAACTAGCTAGAGTGCTGGTAGCTTATCTCTGAGAAGAGATGTGGCGGCTACATGCCTCTGAACTCTATGTTACAATGAGTCTTGAAGGCCTATATATTATTGAGAAACAATGGAAACCATACACATCCAAAAACCTCACCCTAGGAGGTGAAACGCCAAAATGTGGGCCCTGTTGGGTAACTTGGTACATCAATTTCTCGAGGTCGTAACTTTGGCATAATACCTCCTTTTGACGCACATGATACATCATTAGAAAGATCTATTCAAGGACTACATCCTTAATGACCATTCAATGCCAAAAAATGTCTTTTAGGGCCTCGAAATGGCTTTGAAAATTTAGGATCCGAAAATTTCCAAAAATAGTAAATTGTGCTACAATTAAGGAAACTGGAAAACTGAAAGAAACAATGGTGGGGGTCCAAGTGGAATAGGCAGGTGGCCACCAATTTCCTCCTGGATCACCTGCACAAATCTAAATCACATAAAGAGGGTGAAGAACGATACCTTATGAAATGTGAATTCGAGCTGGAATCCAATTTTGTTAGGTCTTGTTCTGGACTCGTTTGCACTTAAATCGATTCATAATAAAAGGGAAATGTTGTTTGATGTGAATTTGCAATACATCTAGGTAAATTTGACCTAATGTTCACCTTACTGGTGTGTTGTATCAGGTGATGCTACCAGTCTAGAGCATTCTACAACACTTTAAATCGAGCACAAATCCTTTGTACCTCAACCAAATAGGCAAAAAATAAAATTGATCAATTGCACCATGAAACAAGAAATAATATTGCACTTGTAAACAAAGGACATGGTGCCATGCATAATGAATTATAATTACAGTATGTGATCATCAAACTAAATCATCCATTGAAAATAAGTAAAATCACCAAATTACCCAATATGTTAACCTATAACCATGTAACACAGCACAATGCCATTTTACCTCAATCGCATATTAAAAATACAAGTGATCAACTTAACCATGAAGCAAAAAATATTGCACTTGTAAATAAAGACATGTTACCAAGCATAATAAATTATAATTATAGTAACATGAAGTGCATCTGAGTGGGACCAATGGTTAAGAATTTTTATACATGGAGGTCATAGGTTCAATTCTAACAGGGGTAGGGCTGCACATTGACCCATCATAGTGAAGTTGAAAGGGTAGGCATCCTCTTGATGGGAAGTCTTTGTCCAAATTGATTTATAAGTTATTGGTATATGTAGCTTCCGGGTTGTTGCATATACTCTTGAAAGGTGGCTAAGTTCTCATGGTTAAAAAAAACATGTTACGATACTAACACATCTATCTACATCCATAATCACAACATTTAACTATTATAATAATTTCACAACTACAATTTTTTTAATTCTAATAAATTAGAGTTGTCTTTATAATTTGTTTTAATTAACTTTGACTAGTACACTATAATTCATTATTGAATAAGTAAATTTGGTGCATGCCACTCCATCCCTATTTAGCAATGCACGATATTCATTACCTAATGCAAGAGGAAGTTTATTGTATAAATAAAATAATTTCAATAATATGGTAAAATAATATGATAAAGCAATCAAGCCTTAGTTGTGGTCAAAGCACTTTCTAAAAGACATTTTATTTACATATTTTGAATTAATGATCCAGGAGGATATTGGTGGCCACCCACCTATTCCACTTGGGCCCCCACCATTGTTTCTTTTAGTTTTCCAGTTTCCTTAATTATAGCACAATTTACTATTTTTGGCAGTTTTCGGGTCCTAAACTTTTGGAGCCGTTTTGAGGCCCTAAACGACGTTTTTTTAGGATTGAATGGACTCATTTTTGGACTTAATGTTTTTCATTCATGGATGTAATCCTTGAAGAGATATTTCTAACGATGTATCATGAGCGTCAAACGGAGGTAGTATGCCAAAGTTATGACCCCAGGAAATTGATGCACCAAGTTACCCAATGGGACCCACATTCTAGCATTTCACCTCCTAGGGTTAGGTTTTTGGATGTGTAGGGTTTCCATTGTTTCTCAATAATATATAGGCCTTCGAGCCTCATTGTAATACAGAGTTCACAGGCATGTAGCCGCCACATTTATTCTTAGAGATAAGCTACCAACACTCTAGCTAGTTTATTTCCATTCTGTATGTAAACAAGTTTCAGTTCTTTGATTAATGAAATGAAGTGTTATTTCCACTGCATATTTGTTTCTATGGTTATTTGTGTATTCTGTTGCGTTCCTGCATAAATCCGGATCAATTAATCATTATTTTACAAACACATTTAATATTAACATATTTTATTTGTTCTATAATTCCACCACATTTTACAACAATCTAATTTCACTAACTTAACTTTCAAAGTTACACGACTACATGGTCATATTTGAACTCAATAAACTATGTAACACATTTTAAATACAAACTTAATAAAATATGATGACATGTTTCAACATAGATGTATTTATAAACTATATCACTAAATGGTTACTTAAACAAACAACTATTTACCATATTTCAAATTAAAAAAATAATATCAACACATTGCATTAGGTATTTATTTTTATTATAAAATATCCAATCAGTAACACATTTTAAGTCAAATCTTAATACCGATACGGAAAATTTATTTGAAGGGTAAATGGTTATCAAGATTCCATCCATTGGAAATTCCAACCTATGAACATTATACTCCCATGAAAATTTGGCCAACCTCCCTCATACAAACACATGGAATCAACTAGTCCTTTTCTATGAAGACTATGTCCCGCTTAGTTTCAATTTCATCCATACACACATTGTGAGTCACCTATTTTATTGTGACATGTTACCCAAGCCACCATGCTCAAGACACACCAAAATTGAAAAGTCATTAATCAAACACTTTACATGTTAGTAATCGTAGCGTTCGGTAAAACAAGACTTTTGTTACAGTAACTTTTCAAATTCAAGGGTGAGAAAGCTCTAGATGCATTTGAATTATGATTTCTCATAAGAAATTTGATTCATTTAATTTGGGAGGAAACATTTGGTGTACAGGTTCAATGGTTGGCTGAGAAACAAAATTTTACTAGCATCCATTGTACATAAAAATCCCTATGCTTGATGGTAAACCTCAACAAAATGGAATCATATATAGTACAAAGTTCAAATAACAAGACAAAAAGATGGTGCTGTCGATCAAAGTAGAAATACCGGGACGAGTAATGGAGACGGGGATGCCTGAGTATGATGATGTTGTACAGGGTTTCGAGACGTTGACCATCGACTTCTCTAAACTCATTTTAGCTAAAGTCTATGCTTTCCAGCAAGCGGCTGCAACCGAGGTATGCCTTAGAGAAAATGCAATTTCGTATCAAGCGACTAGGCAAAAAAGGAAGGCAACAGCACGCAAAACCCTCCTTACAGAAAAGGAGTAAGAAATTGTGGCATGAGAGTAGAGTCGGGTTGCACTCGCTGAAGCCATCAAAGGCACAGTCATGAAGTTCCCACCAGAGGCAAGCCAAGAAAATGAGGATTCAACTGCTAAGTTTGTTTAGCTGTCGTGGATTGCGGTGGAACTTAAGAAGCAGGTTGAAGAGCTTCAGGTAAATCAGGTACCAAGCACACCTCCTGAGGTGTTTGAAGAACGTAGCAAATCAGTGTTGGTGGCAGAAGAAAGAATAAGGCGAGGAGAGACAATCTGCACTAAGGCAGTGGAAGTTGTTTCCACGATGTGGGAAGCACTTCCAGAGGATGAGATTGGGGAAAAGATCAAGGAAAACACATGAAAATTTGTTGAGAAAATCACCGCAGAAAAAGAAGAGATCAAGAAGGTGTTGCTTAAAGAAAAGGTTACAAAGATCACAGAGATAAAGAAGCTCCAGTAGGAAATCCAAGCTCTATAGGATCAGGAGTAGACTAGGAATGAGGAAGTGGAAGCACATCATTCAGAAGTAGCACGAGCTAAAGGGCTTCAGCCTATCCAACAGAAGATCTAGACTATTACTTAGTCGTTGGGAAAAGGACCATCGAAACATATCAGTTCCTACCGTGTGGAACAATTAGCCGCATAGGCGGAGGAAGTAATAGAGGCAGTTGCAATGGCACAACAAATTTTGAAGGATTTTTAGGAGAAGGTTGGTCTTGTGGCATAGGCCACACTGGAAGCTTAAAGTTTGGCGGAACACTCAATTTTTGTGGAGACAGACATTTTTGCTTAGTGGATCGAGACGAGCCACATGTGAGTGATGGGGTCCTGTTGGTCTAGGAAAAGTGCATAAGGAAGAATCTGTCATGCAAGCACAAGAGGAAAAGTGGGTGCACGATGGAGGAAAAGCAAGCAAAAGAAGTTTCGACAGGGATAACTGCGACAAGGAAGGAAAATCCGAGTCGGTAGAATAGGAAGGTATAAGACTTAAAGCAGAACAAGTACAAACCGGCGAAAGACTACAAAAGGGAGAAATGACAGAAGGCTAAAGGACAGTTTTGCAGCTAGTCATGACCACTATAGAAGGCTAAAAGACGTTTCCACAACTAGTTATGGCTATGGTTAATGTCATACAGGACTTTTGTGACCAGTTTGGTCTATCATTAATGTAATTTCATATATTTTGTAAGCCACTTGAGTATGTAATAATTGAGTAGTACTCAATCGACCCTGCGCAGTCTTGAAAATGCTATAAATAGAAAGAACCCACTCTGTATAAGGGTTCGATGGATTAGATTTAGTTTTGTTCAATAATTTAGATTAAGTTTATTAGTTATTGACTCAAAAGAAGAGTCAGCTAGGGGAAGGCCTTTGAGCCACGGATCTTGTAGCTAAGTTCGCAGACTGCTAGTAGTAGAAGGAATCTACAGCTAAGTGCACATATAGTAAAATAGAAGAGTCAATCCAGGCTGTGTGCGTATCAGTAGGTGTAGATAGAAGAATAAAACAAAGAGCATGAGAGCAGAAAGATTCAGTCAGATAGACATATCTTAAGAACAATTTGAGAGCCGCAAACTACAAGGTGCTATAAACAATTCTCATGCCAGATGAAGAGCACCTTGGTGGTTTTTCCTAGAGGGGTTTCCACGTTATTTCATGTGTTGAATGAATGAATGCCGTGGAAATTTGATGTTATGTGAATGTTTGCTTACTTTATATTGTTACAGTTATTGTTGAATATATGTCGCAATATTACTGATCAATTAAGGAATGAATGAATGAATGATAAGCACTGTTGACATGTTATGTATGATTTCATGGTTAATATGCTAAGTTATAATATAAGTCGCACATTTTTCATTATTTCCAAGTAATCAAATGCATCGCACAGTTGCGCCAGTTGTTAAGTGGTTAAGGACAAGGTTGTGTCACACATAGAGTGTGGCCCGTAGTCGCTCATCTGTCACGTAGTAATAGAATCCACCCTCCTATATTTGTCGAGTGCCTTGGTCGCACGCAAAGGGACTATAATCCCTCGCCAACCGCAGAAACATGGTTCTGGAAGTTACACATTAAGATATCACGCGTGAGACTGTGCCTGCCTTGTGGGTGTTTCCAACTGAGCTTGCTCTGTTGGGTCAATGTCTTTTGGTGTCTTGTTGGTATTGTGTTGTTGTTGAACCTTAGGTCACGTTAGTAAGGAGATAGAGGCCAACAATATACACTATATAACTATTATATACAATAGTATATATACCTGGTATATACACTAGTGTATATACCTGGTATATACACTAGTGTATATATGTGTTAGGTATAAACACTAGTTTATATACTAGTAGGCCCTAAAAAAGGAAATGAATGAGAAATAAAAAGAGGAAGAAATGAAAGAAAAGAAAATGATAAGAAACAAAATCCATAAGGAAAAGAAAGTAAGCATCCAGGAAAGAATAAAGAAAAGGAGGAAATGAGCATGGTCTTATGCTTGACAATGATATCATTAATAAATGGGTTATCTATGCTACGACGCTTTAATAAATCCTTAAAGGGATTTTGAAAGTTGGCTATGAAGAAAAAATAAATATAATTTTGGAATTTTATGTTACAAACTCCATTTGGGATAGCTCTTTGAGAGCACATTATCTTTCTATAAAGACTCTTAAATATCATTTCATTTTATACAGAATTGAGTTTCAGTTATTAAAATAATTAATGTTACTATACTATATGTAACGGCATTGGAATTTTGATTGCATTAAATATGTTATATATTGTCACTAGAAATTATACATTACTTTTTACATAGAATGTAGTTGGGCCCACATTTAAAGTAAAAGCATTGGGTCATTACATAACAATTTTGTATCTAGTTCTCTTTATCTTAGACATTTTTTCTTTGCTTGTATTTCTACCCTTCTCATTGAACTTATACATGCTCATAAGGATCTAGAGTATTTGTTTGTTTCCATATATTTTTGTAATGTTTTGCAATAGTAGATTACTTCAACCTGACTATTAAAGAAAATAGTGTTTTGTAATAGTAGATATGGAGGGGGAGGGATAGGAAGGTGGGGAAGGAAGGGAGAGAGGGGTAGGGAAATAGAGAGAAAGATGGGATATATGGAGGGGAAGAGACGATAACAATGATCATTCAAGTAGACCATCATTATCACTTCTAATACTAACATCTCCATTGATTTCTCATGTTCTAAGTAAGGTAGGAAGTTTCATACCTTTGATGAGTTCTTCCTTGGAACTGTTTGTAGTTGGAGGTTTGTACCAAGAACTAAGTGGAATATAAAATGACCTAGTCTATAACTAATGTATTGTCATGCTTAGTGTATAGTACAATATATACACCGGTGTATCTAGCTAGTATATACACTGGTATATATACTATATATACTAGTATATACACCAGTTCATATATCTATTGTATATATATTTGTTTAGGTATATACTAGGTATATACACTAGTATATACACTCTTGCATATATACTAAGGTATATACACTTGTGTATATAAAAGGTATATACACTGGTGTATGTCTGGTATATACACTAGTGTATATGCCTGGTGGTGTATGTATAGTATATACAAGAATGTATATACACATACCACAATGTATCTAATTAGTGTATATACCTATGAACTAGGTAAATTCTTGCATTTCCATTTGCACTTATATTTGAAGAATGTTGTCGTATGCCAACCACCCAACTTACTTCAAACAAGGTAAGTCATGAGCCCCGCACTTACCAACATCTCTTGTTTCATTCTGTTACTATCTTAGTTGAATACAATATGTTCTTGGTTATCATGGAAAGACCACCACCTTACCATTAGCTTTAATTCTCATCGACGTCACCTCGCTTCATTTGGAGAGTTACGACAACAATGATTATACCTTGATTTCCCTTCTCATTATAAAAATGTTAACCTTGGATTGAGCATAGATATATATCAGTGCTCTTCACCTTAATAATATTCCCTATGCTCAACACCAACTAATTTAATACATCAAGGAGATTCATATGTTCATGGATACATTCCAGTAGTTGCAATGTTCATAGTTATGATTGGAGACATTTGTCCATCTAACATAAGTAGGTTTCCCACTTTGCACCTTCATTATTATTTAGGTCCCTCATCCCAATGAGTTGTTCACAATAATTGGCATTTCCTCTCGTCTGGAATCATTGGAATCATTGCAGTACCATGCACATTCACTAAAGTGAGGATTAAAGTCAATTTCATCCCTACATCAATGGTTCATAAAGAAGACCCCTCATCCTTCTCTTATTGTAATTCAGTTTCATAGAATTTCATGGCACTTTGATGCCTATATCATTTGTCTAAAATCATATTTTTATGTGTCACCTATCAGTTATTTGCTTTAATGACCATCACCAACATTCTTCTTACTATTACCAGAAATACTCAGCCAGTGTAGACAAAGGTTGTTTCCCTAGCCTGAAACACTCAGTACTAGAACAAATCAGTTACAATATAAAAGAAATTTCCCTAAGATTACATAAAATTCTTGAATCAAATACTCTTATTACCTTCCATAGGCTGCAAAGGTTGTTCTTTGGAGGTCGAGATCCTTGCGGATGTCTTACAAGATACACAACAAAAACACAAACCAGATCAGAGTAACAAGCTAGTCTATGATCTTATGTCAATGACCAAGCAATTCAACAATAAACATAATGATAACTAAAAAAGGAAATGTTTATGGGAAAGAAACATTCATTTGTATTAAAAACATGAAGAGAGAAAGCAATACAACCTAAGCCTTTGTGTTAAGAACCCTTCTCAAATGAACCTTTCCTCAAAGCCTCAAGCTTTCCTACTAATCACTCACGTGTCTTGGATGATTGGGCCATAGTTTCTATGCAATAACATATTATTCCTCCCTTTACCCATGAGGGGTAATCTGATATATAAAGGCATGGGAGGATAGGAGAGGTTGAGGATCTCATGGGTGAGGTAGAGGGAGGATCCTACAATTAAGGATCTCGAGCTCCAGGTGGTCATAAACCATAGGGATGAGGCTCCATGAAGGATAGATTTGAGAATTCTCTCAAATATTCTCTTTTTTCCTTTATAACTTGAGCACCACTTCTTATCCAAGGGGAAAGAGCATTATCAAGTGAGCATGGAACAATGCACATGGGTGACAGGCAGTGGCACCGCTTCCTGCTCACAATAAAATGGGTGTTACTAATATGGGTACCGCACATTGACCGAAGGGAAAGTGCGGTGGTGGCCAAAGGTATGAAAATATTGATCATTTCCCAATTTCATCTTCAACACTTGATGATTTCAGGCCAAAAATGATATTTTGATCTCACAACATGATGTTGATGAGATTTAGGTATAACACTTACAAGAAGTCTTTTACCGTCAACAATTTCTCTCTTACTATCAGATCTCATAATATCAACATGAGGGAAAGAAACTATAATGCATTTTGTCTATACAAGTCCTTCCTAAACACATTCATAAAGGGGGCATTTTCTATCACCTAAATCTCGCATGCATGCAACATTTTGGCAATTATTGCATAAAGACATCATCGACATACAATACGCATCTCATTAGCATCATCCTTTTCAAATTCAACATGAGAATTGAACCTTAGGGTGGAAGAATACTTACTTTAGTACAACCACATGACTTTTATAAAGAAAACCCATATGAAGACTCAAAAGTTGCAAAGTTGTACCAGCCAACAAACCATTAACTTTTTGTGACACATTCAAGGCTCACAACCACATATTCACTCCAAAAAAATTAATTGGTCTCTTAACATGTTTGGGAGAATTCAATATCCCCATAGATGTACCTTAGAAACTTCTTCATGAGGTGGAGGATTAACATAGAGATTTATATGTTTGAAGACCTCCATTTAACCTATAAAACGAAGCCATGTGCATGCATTTCATAAGGGAAATATAGAGATAGGTTATTATGCAAGAATTAGTTTGAGAGATCATCTTTCACACTCCTTATCGTCATTTGGAATCATAAATCTCCTTGACTTGTTCCTTAAGAAACAAGGGTTTTTCATCATCACTCCAAGTTAGTTAGCAATCAATTTGAGAGAGTTCAAAAGGACCCATCCCAAAGGGTAGTGTTGGCTACCACTGGAGCTAAATTCTTCTAGGTAACACCATTTGTATACAAACTTTTCCATTGGACAATATTATATGGTTGAATCTAATTCATTCTCTTTGTTTTATGGCATTTTAACACATGATAATCTTTTTCTTTCACCCTTATTTGTTGATTTTGGCTTTAGCTCGTTATTTTTTGGCCTATTAATCGTTAATCATTCTGGTTCCTTGGTTGCAACCTCCAAGGAGAGGAGGAATTGCTCATACTTGCGAATTTTTTTCCCAAAACACAAATAAAACCCAACATAAAGAATACTAAATCCAAGTATTTATGAAATCTTAATACAACCACATACACTTGTTCCAAAACTTTATATATATACAATAGATGATAAAAATAATGCCTATAAACCTGAATATTTATTGTTACAAAATATAAATCTATACTTTCCCAGCTATTTGAGCAAGGTAATGTCCAATAATTTTCATATAACATTATATCTTATCCCACTAAATTTGGAATCCATAGGAAATGAAATAAATTTTGGAGAAAACCATCATGTTTTTTCATAGACTCTTGTTCATTCAATATGGTGAGAAATTATTCATTCACACCCCCTTTAGATCTCATATAGGGGAAGACATTTTTTACACCTTTGCATATATATGATGAGATAAAATATTTCCAATACCTCTTATAATATGAAATACAACTTAATTTTAGAAATGATACCTTTTATAAGGCCTTAAATAGCCCAACTTCTTTTTATTAGTCATTTGCCTAAGGAAATAGCCTATATAATTTGGCTTGCCATAATATCTAGTACTTTGCACATATCTCTCAATTGTCTCATGGTTGACTACATTTTTGAATTATAGATGAACTCAAGAATTAATGATGTTTTACCACTTCCAAGCTAGCCTCTCTTTTACCAATCTCTTTAGAAGATGTTTGATTTGACTTCAATGGATGATAATAAAATTAAAAATTTTAAGTAAAACAATTTGTTATTTAAATAAAAACAAGTGCTACATAGTAGCTAGTCCATGCCTCTTAGTTTAGGGATAGATAATTTACATGAAAATATGCATTAACAAAAATAACATATATATTGGTAATTTTAAAAAATGATCCATTTGGTTTGATCATTTATAGTTTTTTTTTTAACAGACAACATTTATTACAAGATCACACCAATTCAGCTTATGTCAAAATAAATAGCTACATAATCCTAAAAACTAGAAAGCCAGGATTTTGAAATATAATTAATCCACACAAATGAACTTATTAAAGTTTCATAAGCATCAAATTCCAAACTTAAGAAATGTACAGCCCAATTCTGCTCATTATAAATTACTTTCCTTATCACGATGTCTTTCCCATTTGATTTATGGTTGTTTATCTAAATTTGTTTGTAAACTTAGTTGTTTTTATGTTATGTTTAGGAGTAGTCTATTTGTTAGAAGTTTTGGACTTTCATGTGATTTTTTTATTGAAACCGGGCTATTTTTTTTCCAAAATAAATGGTCTAAATCATGTTTTTGAATACATAAATGGATTCAATAACCTCAAATACTCCTAGGGCACCAAGATTATCCAATTTTAACAACTATTATATAATTTTTTAAGAATTAATCTAAAATTTCTACCATATTATGTGAAAAACAAACTAGAAAAAGAAAAAAAGTTAATAACGTCTAACACTTAGACTACTGTTTATGGTTAAGGCTTGTGTTTACCAATTTTTTAATTTTAAACTCTAATTAAAATTATATATATATAGAAAAAGTTTAAAAATCATTTAATGTTATTGAGCTTATTAGCCAAAATAAAACATAGCGAATTTATGTCTGAGCAAAGTTTTATTTTATAAAACATACACGGTAGTTGAATTTCATTAAACTAAAACTTGTCATTATAAATATAAAGTATTTCTTTTTCAATAAATATACAATTAATATGGAGTGAGCTAGCTATGGAGCAATCCTCCCTCCATCGGAAGGAGGAGGAGCAAAGTCAACACTGACTTTGCTCCTCCTCCGTCCGATGGAGGGAGGATTGCTCCATAGCTAGCTTACTCCCAATTAATATCTGTAAATATAAAATTAAATTAACTTTTGAATAAAAATATTGAATAATATATATTTAAATTGATTTAAAGATATTCAAACTAAAATATAGTTAAATTTTGTCGCATAACAATCTTTCAAAGATAAAATAATAAAATTTAACCATAATTTATCAAATTAAATTAGTCATTAAATATTAATTTTTATTATGTATATTTCAAATTAAACCAAATATATCATTCGCATATCTATTGATCATATTATAAAAAAGAAAATATTTATAATATTATAACATAAATCTATCTAATTTTTTATTTAAATTAAATGACCAAACCATAATTGAATTATTGTTAATACTAAAAACAAAAATATCATCACAATAATAAAAATAATATCATAATAATGTTTTAATATATATTATGTCAATCATAATATTGTCCACCGCAAGATAAGGGCTTTGAACTCCTTTCTCCAAAAACATAAAATGTGAATCGTTATTAAGTTAATAAATTATAGTGTCATCATTAAAGTCGGAATTCACCGAAACGAGGGATTGATTTGAAGTTAATTATATAGTGTCAGACAATGCATGAATGCTGGCGCATGGGTTGCTCTTCTCGATATGCAAGATCATACCATTTTGACTTTTGGCTTGCCAACGCCGAGGGCCGAGATCGAATAGCACGATCATACATTGTTATTGGCTTCCAAAAATGTCACATCGGGAAACTATGTTTATTACAACAATGATTACATGATAAAGAGAGTAATAAATTTATTCTAGTTTGTATAATGATTACATAATAAGATCTTTAGTGCATCTTTAATCAAATGCAAAATAATTACGTTGCAAGGTGTTTCGGGGTTTCAACAAGTGGGAGTCGACTCCTCGAATTTATTGTTTTTTTTTTCAGCCGTAGGATGCTTTCGTCCGACGATTGGGGTAATCTGCTCCGTTGATCTTGATCTACGGCCTGGCATTTCTATCAACTTCCCTTAAATGCACATCAATGCCTTAAATGCACATCAATGCTTCCTGGCATTTCTCTCAACCTACCTTATGCCCTGCCGACACACTCACGAACTCTGCGTAGTCAGAACTTAGTAACTCTGCGGAGAACTCAGGAACCTTGGGCGGTGCGTGGTGATGCCTGCCTCCATCAGAACTCAGGAACTCTGAGCTACATAAATCGTTCAATCCCATACTAATTTTCTCCGAAATGAGTTGCTGGAAACATGATAAAAAGGTAGTCCCTTCAAGGCAGGGTTTAGGACGAGCTGGTAACTCCATGATTCCAGGTTTTGAATCTCTTTTTTTTCCCTTTAACATTTAGTTCGCCAGCATGAATTTACATTTTGTTGATTCAATAATTGAAACTTCAAAGCTTATGAATATACCATACTCTTTAGCATGCATATAACTCATGCCAAGATATACTTCAAACCTATAAATTTGTTAAAAATACATAGATGTAAATAGTTACTATGTTAGCGGAGAACAAAGGATAACAAATCCATTGCAAAATCATAAATCATAAATAACGCCACTACAAATTCTGAGTGGATTGATGTAACTACACAAAATTGATGAGAAAACTGCAAATCGCCTCAGAGAAAGCGTGTTCATGGTGTGCTAAGCTCTACAAAATGATGGAATAGCCTACCTGAATTGAAATTGATGTAACTACACAAAATTGATGAGAAAACTGCAAATCACCTTAGAGAAAGCATTATCATGGTGTGCTAAGCTTTGCAAAATGATGGAATAGCCTACCTCATTTGAAATTGATGTAACTACACAAAATTGATGAGAAAACTGCAAATAGCCTCAGAGAAAGCGTGTTCATGGTGTGCTAAGCTCTACAAAATGATGGAATATCCTACGGTAGCCTACACAATGACAATGAGTAACGTTATCGTTTTTTCCCTGTGGGAACTCGTGGCAGAGATTCCTTTCCTGAATGTGCATCATATCTTTTTGTTCCAATTGCATCAATTTCATCAATGAAGACAATTGAAGGAGAAAGTTCATCAGCAACCCAAAACAGCTCTCTGACTAACTTAGGACCATCCCCCAAATATTTCTGAATAAGTTCACTTCCAACAACATGCAAGAATGATGTCTGGTTATGGTATTAGAGTATTAGCTAAGATGTAATCAAACAAGCTTCATTTGCCAGTTAACCTAGGCATTTGACATGATGCTTTCGATAAGAATTATGCATTTGAGAAGATATCTATACTTCTATACACTGCCTCTCTTCTGCAACGGGACAACCTTGTGATTCTCCTAACAAATTCAAAAGTCAAAGTCACTCTTATGATTGTAACATCTTTTGAGTCCATCCCAGTGATGGAATTTGATGTCTTTCCCAGATCTCTATACATAGTACAAATATAGGATTTAAACCTCCAAATCGAAGGTCGATGTCAATCAATAAGCCCTCCTAAGGCCTCCCCCCTATGAACAAACCCAATGTGATAAAGGGCCAACAGATAGATCACTTGACCACCCAGGTCGCCACTAATCCTTTATAACAACTCTTGGTTGGTCTAGACCCACCATCATAGGTGGCCCCCAGTCATTCATCATTCAATTCAAGGCTAGAAAAACTATTGAAATTGGACAAATATTATTGGGAAACAACAAATATATATTGATAGTCCTTCTGAGTCTTATTTGGTATTCTTTCACAACCCTATTTCCTCCTCCGACTGAGCTGAAGTCCCAGGCAATGCACTCGCACCCGAAACTCCTCTTAATTACTTGGGAATCTAGTTCTATAATGAAATCAACACATGTAAACCATCAAAATTGAAATAGTCCAATCCAAAGGAAACGGTTGTAGCAAAGGGGCATGACCTTTTATCATGGCATACTGAAGCAAATTATTTGTCTTTTGCAATTCACCAGTTTAAGAGCGATTGTTTTCAATGCGAATCATACCATTTTCTATTATGTCTATCTAGATGGTAGGTTTCATTTTCGTCCCTACAATAACAAGAACACGATAGGGGCTAGCTCTCATAAAAAACATAATTTATTAATTACAGGACATAAATCTTTATTGTAACTAAAACAAAATAAATAATATTCAAGTGGGGGAAAGGAAGCCAATTATTTTGTTTTTGCGCCATAAACTGGTCATCCTACAAGAAAACTACATGCCTAAAGATACAAATGAAGTGGATGCAAAGATTATGGAATTGCTCATGTATCTCTTGTTTTCTCTATGTGTGCTTAGTAGTTAGAACCGGTAATAGAGAAACTAATATTAAAAACTGTAAAATAGTATATCATCTTTCTAAAAACTAATGTATAGTCTACACCCCATTTTACAGAGTTAATGGGCTCCAAGACATATGCTATAACTAACCATATATAAGTATCATGTCTCTGTGTATATTTAGGAAGATATATCATGGAAAACAATGAATAAATATGAGTGTAAATTAATTACCAAGCTCTACCAAAGTTGAAGGCTCAAAAAGTTGTATATTGTAGTTTCTCAATTCCATGATCCAGTTTACAAACTATTGTTTTCGATTTCCTCAGTTGTATAGTTCGCTTCATAGTAGATTGTCCAGACCTATTGAATCTTCAAACAACCTCTGTGTGCTCAACATCTTTTCATCTTTGCAGTGAATATGCTAGATCAAAAGGAAGAAAAACATATCTCTTGCATATTTCCAACAGGCCATCGCGTTAAATTTGTTTCGCTACGTGTTAACATGCAGTGACAGTTGTTTTCCATAGTCACGTCCCAATGTCAAATGGAAAATGAGCATGGTTTTTGTAGCTATTTTTGATGTTGTGGTTGCTTTTTATGTTATAGAGGTTATGAGGTTCTTCAATATCTAAGCACACGCTCATCCACATACTAGCCACGTGAATTTGAAATATTTATAGAGACTTTTACATGTAGTGGAAATTATGGCGAAGTGGATTTCCATCAGGATCAATGAAGCATCATTTCCAATTTAAATGGAGATATAAATTATTACCACGCTTTTCAAAATATTATACATGATGTCTCTCTCAACATTGTTCCTAAGTGTTTTGTTTCCTCCAATGTCACACATTGTTTGCTCATTCTCCAATGAAAACATGCCAGGGCATGTTGTTTGTCGGTTCTATGCCATTAGAACTTGTGTGTGTAGGGTCATCTTAGCTCATGCATAGAAAATAGCTGGGATGGCTCCTTGTATGTTGTGTAATCATACATCTGTGGATCTGCATACTCATGCTTCTGCGGATTATTATCCTCTGTGGTCCATCATCTATTGTACTGATCTATACCCTAGAACAAAGCGCGTGCATATGAACCTAAATATTGAACAATATAACTTTAAGGAAACGACAAGGACTTCGCCACGTTGTGGCCCTTGTTTCCATTTGGTGGTGTATATAGAATAAAGAATTGTTTAGCATAATGGTATAATATTTTGTACATTAACTTAGACATTTATTGGACTGTTGTTTACCAAGTGGTTTCAAAGTTTGTGAATACTACAAGCACAATCACAATGGGTTTATGTACTTATTATTTACAGTTCAATCAAGTTTATGTACTTATTTTTTATAGTTAACCATTGTTAAAATACTTCCAAAATTTGTAAATATTACAATCACAATGGGTCGGGTTTAAGGATCTATGTACATATTTTTTACATTTAAATCTTCTATTATTAATATGTGACATTATATTTAATATTTTATTAGTACATGACAATATGTTTAATTATTAGTATTATCATTTTTTTTAAAGAATCTTTGTTGTTTTGTAAAACTTTAATACTCTAGCCCGACGGACGATGAGACGATAGCATGATTCTTGTTGATCAATTCCTCAATGTTTCCAACGCTCATGGGTGAACCACGGAGGTCATTAACCTTGGACTTGTCCTCTTCATTCTTGTCCTCCTAGGGTTTCAGCTATTCGTGATTGCTCACGAATTCTTCTTCCATTAATAAATAGTCTTTGATTCGTTCGAGCTTCAGCAGCCTGAGCTTGCATTTGGTGAGCAGTGTTTTGGTGGGGAGTCAGGCGGGAGCCTCTGAGCCCTTCTGCTTACGTTGTTTCCTACCTACACGAGCAGGTGGAGCGGCAGGCTCGTACTTCTTTTCCTTTCGGTCGCACAGCCCGGAGCGTAGACCAAGCAGGGAAGCAAACAATTGCTTACCTTATTGTAGAGAATAAGAGTTCACCTTCGTAGCGGCTCTCACAGAGATAGTTCCAGTAGTCGATCTGGCAACGCAAGCTATGTTAACCTTGATGAGATATTTCCAACAGTCAATCTGGCAACACAAGCTATGACAACGCACGCTATGGTAACCCTGACGACCTGACGCGTAGGTGATGTGACTAGGAGAAGTTTAGTTTTTTTTCTCAAAAGCTTTATGTACATTGAACTATCCAAACTCACATTCCATGATCTAATAGATGTTATCATGACACATTTGGTGATGGAGAGACGGGTGGAATTTACATATGTCTAAGCCATTCATACACTTTCCTAAGAGTTAAATTGGAATGTTATAGCGTGGGCGACAATATGAATCTGAACCTGTACTCAAGCCTAGCAATATTTAGCTCGAGAATCTACATGTCGATGGAGAGCATTTCGATCGATCTCTCTCTTTCATAGTGAGTGTACATGGCCAATGAATCTAATTACTCTATAACAATAACATGTTTTATTCTTGGCCAAGTATTCATTTCTCTCCCATAAAAGTTATGATAGTTATAAGCACTTTGCGTCGTGAATTTCTTTGAAATATTTGCAAAATTTGGTCAACTTTTTGTGTTGATATGTACATGGAATCATAGTTGTAAATGTATATTCAAGGCTCCCACGGAAATAAAGAAGTCGATATTGTATTTCTTGTAAGTTTTGTAGTATAAAGGGTCTTTGATCATGAACTATATGGTTACAAATGTAAAAAGGAAAAATTCCAATGTTCAGTCAGGTTTGTCTAGTGAGTATTGTTTATCTTTGAAGATAGCTGATTTAAAAGCATTGTGATATCTTGGCCCTGACATAAAATACCTGATTATTATTATTTTGTGTCGTGCAACAGGGAATAGTGCAATAGCATAGATCTTGATATTCGCAAACATGTTGTTTCAAATTTTTATGTTATGATTTAACCCCAATTACAAGGCTGAAGATTCATGGAATGGCATGATGAGATCTTTGGATTTTGCAGATGATCAGGTGCTCAGGATTTATGGATTTCAAAGACATCAACTTCAGTATTTGGTTATTAGTCCGATTGATTTTGATTCGTAGTTCGATTCATTTAGATTCATGGATTTTCTATTTATAGAAATCCATGGCTTCTATAGATTTGCTTATATTTGAGTGACTAATTAGCCTACATAGCTGCATAATTGTAAGAATTACATTATCGCTTTGTAAAAAAAAAAATCGTTGTTCCATACCATTTCATCTCATCTATTTTAGTTAATCTTTGATATTTATATGGAAAGGAGTTTGTAATTATATGTGGTGTTTAATGTATTGGTGTAGGGTTCAATAGTTTTCTTATGTCATGTGAATCTCAAGTTTAGGTATTTTTTAATTTCCTAAGATTGCTTTTATGATATATTCTTTACTTTTTAAATTTGCATAATATTGCTTTATGATATATTATTCACTTAATTTCCATATGCATGTTGTATAGTGTGTTATTAACATTTTATATATTTTTAATATGTGTAATATATTTGTTAACACCCAAAAAGGGTTCACTACCTCATCTACCCCATTACATGGCTCATTTGTCCATTTTCCTACCATATTTCCATCAAAAACCCATAAAACCATCTGAAAAGCCTCCAAAAGGCCATAAAACCCTCTTTTCCTCCAAAAATTATCCAAAATTCCTCCAAAAAAGCAAAAGTCCCCAAAAAGGAAGAAAAAATATAAAATAATGAGGAAAAGGAGGAAAAAACGCTAAACAGCTGAAATCCTAACCCTAAACCAGCACTCCACCACTATAAATAAGTGATGGAGACCCCTTATTCAAAATCCACAATCACAAGTATCCTGCCTCTGCCAAAATTTCTCTTGAAACCTTAGCTCACCATTGAGCTACTTTCACCGTGAGAGCCCCTTTTGGCCCATTTCCACCATTGGAGAAAGAGAAGGAGCAGCTGGAGCTCGGAGCAACCTCTCGGATCAGCACAACGGGCTTCGCCAACCTTCACATTAGAGGTCAGATTAATAAAAAAATCATTCTTTACTTTTTGTTGTTTTGCTCCATGAACATGTTTAGATTAATTTTTGTTACTGTTTAGCATCTTTTATTTCACATATTATTGAACTGCTACTAAGGAATCCATTGTCCTTAGTAGGTGCTCATTCGCACAAGATAGGGGTAAAACCCCAGCAACAGTTTTGGCGACTCCGCTGGTTTTTTAATTTATTTTATTTCCCATTTTGTCCTTTCGGCTGTCGTTTTCGGCCGCTGTAAACCGCCGTTTTTTGTTTCACAGTCGCGTTCCGACCGCGTCTTTCCAGCCCTTAGCTGTGACCCGACCGCGCCTTTCCAGCTTTAACCCGCAACCTGAGTGCGCCTATTTCTTCCAAACTCGCGGTCCGCCCACGTCTGTTCTCCAGAAACCCGCGACCTGAGCGCGCCTGTTTCTTCCAAACCCGCGGTCCGCCCGCGTCTTTTCTCAAGAAACCCGCGACCTGTATGCGCCTGTTTCCTCTAAACCCGTGGTCCACCCGCCTGTTTTCTTCAAAAACCCGCGATCTGTTCGCGCCTGTTTCCTTCAAACCCGCGGTCCGACCGCCGATCCGATCTGACTTTTGCACTTGTTCCTGCTTTTGAACCCAGCCCCTTTGCTGCCATATTTTCTGCACCTGCACAGCCATCTGTTCTACCTGCACTTTTGTCGCCCTTTACAGAATTTTTAAAACAATTTCAGCATTGTTTATTTCAGATAATTTTGCATGGTAAAATTTTTCTTTCAGTATTATTGATATTTAGGAAGTTGCCCTGGCACTTCTCTTCTGGGTTCATAACCTCACAAGCACACAATCTGTCACCTAATTCAAGTGAGACTTAAAAACTACTTAACTCAACCAACATTCTAACCCCACTTGGGGAACACAAAAGAATTTTTGTAGTAAGGTAGGATCGGGGGGATAGGCTTCCAAAAACACCCCTCAGTTACTTACACTTGAGACATAGTTGTTGTCCATTAGGGAACCAAAATCCCCTAGTATTTTTTTACACGGTCACAACCGGTTTATCAGAGGGCCTCTCCCTTAGGAGGGTTGAAGTCGTGAGATTGGTTCTGGAGGTCTGAGTGGAATACCGAACTCCATTCAGTAACTGAAGGGCTACCTTTCGCAGTTCTCGAGATATCCCTGTATAGGGGTATTGCGGTAAAAGGACCAAGCGACAGATTTATCTTTCTGGACGTGTCATGAACGAGGTATCTTAGTTGCCATTCTTCTAGGATTTGACTACCTGGTGTCCCTCCCGGTAGGGGGATACCTTAGCCACTTGGCTTTCCTATTCGTATTGTCTGACTTGGATTTCATCACCTTGCAGAGGATATGTCTAGTTGAGTCATAATACTTTTAGTTAGGTATTTGCATGCTCCCTTACCTCCTATTGGTCTAGTGAGTCCATCTTTTTTTATTTGTAGGCAACCTGTTGTTTTTTGGTATTCTGACCATTTCTGTTGACACTCCACCTATTGTAGCACGCAGTTACAGTGGGTGTTTTGAGTTGGTTGTTGGCCTGAGCGTCCTATTTTTTGAGCTCTCCTTCTGCACACTCGGTTGCATTAGATTTTTTGAGCTGATTTGTATTTGCCTCAACCCACAGAGATTTGACTCCATTTATCACCATTGAGTCCCCGAGACATTCTCGGCGCCTTAGAGGCGAGCCCCCACAGCATGGTTCACTTGACACCACCCGTCATCGACACAGATCATCCTCACTTGATACCACTCATCATAGATCTCGAGCCTTGTCACTTGACTCCACTCGTCAGCGGCATAGAACTCCGTCACCAGATACTGACGCCCCTTATTTTACCTCCGATTCTGAGCCAGACTCCGAGAACCCCCTTTACACTGCCCCCACTAGCCCCATGGCTGGCGTGACTCCCACTCCCATCTTGGTAGGGACCGTTGGTGGCACATCCACCATGACACCAGTTACCACACCTACTTTGGGTATGCCCTCCACGGGGGCCCCCTCTACTGTTCCCCTCACAGCACCGATTCCCGCAGCGGGAATGGAGACCCCTTATTCAAAATCCACAATCACAAGTATCCTGCCTCTGCCAAAATTGCTCTTGAAACCCTAGCTCACCATTGAGCTACTTTCACCGTGAGAGCCCCTTTTGGCCCATTTCCACCATTGGAGAAAGAGAAGGAGCAGCTAGAGCTCAGAGAAACCTCTCGGATCAGTGCAACGGGCTTCGCCAACCTTCACATTGGAGGTCAGATTAATAAAAAAAATCATTCTTTACTTTTTGTTGTTTTGCTCCATGAACATGTTTAGATTAATTTTTGTTACTGTTTAGCATCTTTTATTTCACATATTATTGAACTGCTACTAAGGAATCCATTGTCCTTAGTAGGTGCTCATTCGCACAAGCTAGGGGTAAAACCCTAGCAACCGTTTTGGCGACTCCGCTGGGGAATGGTCAAGTAGAAGCTGTTAACAAAATACTGAAAACCATACTCCAACGCACTGTTGATCGGCATAAGTCCAATTGGCACCATATGCTATTCCCTGCCTTATGGGATTACCGTACCTCCACCAAGACCGCCACTGGTTTTACCCCATTTCATTTAGTTCACAGTGTAGAGTCTGTCCTCCCCATTGAGTGTCAGATCCCTGCTTTACACATCGCCATTGAGCTTCTCCTCGATACCTCCCCCCTTGAGCAACATCTGCTATATCTCGAACAAGCCGATGAAGATCGTCGTGCCACTCTCCAGAACATCGAAGCTGCCAAAAACCGCTCCAAAGCCAGTTATGACAAACATGTTCACCCTCGAACTTTCCATGAAGGGGACCTCGTCCTCGCCTATGACCAAGCCCACGACAAAACTGGTAAAGGAAAGTTTGATTCCATGTGGCAAGGCCCTTACATTGTGCAGACTTGCCTCGGCAAGGGGGCATACATTTTAGCTGACTTTGAAGGCCACCCTTTCCGCAACCCCCGTAATGGGTTGTATCTTAAACGTTACCCATAACTGAAACCGCGACCTCATTGGTCCGCATTGTACAGTTTGCTCCCTTTTTGTTTTTTACCTGTTTTACCATAATCTCACATTCATCGTTTTTTGCATGCCCACAGATGGACCATTTTCCACCTCGTTACATTGGCTTCGCTGATGGCGCAAGCCGCTGGTCTCCCAACCTGGCTTCTGCAGCGTGGGTCTTCTATTCCCCTTCCAATGAACTGATTCACCTTGATGGAACATGTATAGGCGCTGCTACCAATAACCAGGCGGAGTATGATGCTGTGACCAGTCTCCTAACTGCTGCCCTCCAGATGGGCATACGTCACCTTCATGTGTTCTTGGACTCCTAGCTACTTGTCTCCCAGATCAACAACTGCTACCAGGTGTGCGATCCTTGCCTATTTAGAAAATTCCTGCGTACAAAACAACTCAGCCGACAATTTGAATCCATCACATTCACACATGTCCCAAGAGCTCAAAATAGTGTCGCAGATCAAATGGCAAATAACATCCTAGATTGGCATATCAATCACACCATATAACATCTCCACCATACATCATAGCATATCATCCAACTATATAGAAAACCAAAAAGACTGCATTGCATAAACATTTGCATCCATAGGGGCATCCACGTGCCTAATCATAACTAAATCATGTCACATCACATCAAACACACAAGGGGCATCCACGTGCCCAACATCCTAGACTACTTGCATCCACGTGCAATACAAACATACAATACATCATCAAGCGCATCCACGTGCGTACAAATGAAACAACATCACACAAAGGTGCATCCATGTGCATAAATATATATATATATCAAAAAATACATGTTACAGTGCTATACATGTCCTAAGTACCCCTGTACTCAGCTCTACAAAAAATGTATATACATCCCTAAAAGCCTCATAAGGTACAGGCTGTAGCTACAAAAAATCAGGGGGAGTCCCCTACTCTCCCTAATGAGAGTCGTACCCTGCATCACTGTCAGTGTCCGCTGCCTCTAACTCCTCTCCTCGCTCCTCCTCCAGCGAGTCCTCATCCCGTCTGGGCCCCTGTGCCCGTGCCCTGTCTGCTAATATGGCCACCCGAATCACAATCGATCTGAAATCTCGAGGTGCCCTTAAGCACTCTTGAATCACGGCAGGATCGAGGTCCCGCCACCCATGGTCAGTCACTCCCACCAGCAGACGGTTGAGTAGTGCCCGGACGGACTCCAGTGTCCCCTCTGCATCTCGACGACACACCTCCCCCCGCCCAGGCAAAGCTGGAACGACCACAATCCCTCTGCGTGCCACATGCCCTGGCGGTGGCCTCGGACCCACATCTGCAAATCACCCATTTGTCAGTTCCAATACATCAACAATATATCATATACATAAAATTGGACAATACAATCAAATCATACATACCATCTGGCCTCCATGCCTGTCTTGGTGGCCGTGGCGCATCTGGATCTCCAATGAAGTCCATATCCCTATATGGATAATCCTCTAGCGTCAGTGGTAGATGGAGCCACTGCAGGTATAGCTCCTGCGTAAAGTACCGCCCAACGTCCCCACCACCACGGCGGTGCATCATCTCTCCCCACCGCACCATCCGAGGCTCCCTCAAGCCTCCCGCTCTGACCGGCACCCGCGGCCGCAGGGTGGGGACCCTCTCCATAAAGAATGCACATAGAAATGAACCATAGCAGAACCCCTTACCAGATTCCTTCGCTGCGGTCAGCTGTCGCTGTACGCAGGTCAGGAACATTTGGCCCCATGCAAAATAAGTCCCAGCCAGTACACGCTCCACAAGCTGCATCTGGCCCCCAGACACCTTCTCAGGTGACTGGGATCCCAGAACCCGCACCACACATGCTGCCATGGCCCACACCGTTGGCTCCCGTAGGTCTCTCACCAAGAGTGCATTCCGATGCACCTGAGCCTCCGGCCGACAGAACCACTCCAACATGTCATCCATATCAAGGTCTGCAGACACCCGCGGCTGTGTATCTGCTACCCTCCCTAGGCATGGCAACCCCATCAAAAAATAAACATCAATCAGGGTGAGGTCCACCCTCTCTCCCTGAACTCGAAACGCCAGTATGTTTGGCTCCCAGAAACCAACCAACCGGTTCAGCAGCAATCCTGCTGACCGCATCATAGGCACCTCAGCAAACTTCAGCAGTCTGAAAAGCCCTAACATCGACCACACCCGACGGTCCTCTCAGACGATGGTCATAATATCATCCGGTATCTCCCGCTCCCTCCATAGCACCTGCAGCATCCTGTCAATCACACAATGAAGTCTCATCAGACTCATCCCAAAATAATCGACCTTCCCTTTCATCCAAAAAACCGGAACAGCTCGGCCCCCGACCACGGCTGTCCGGCCTACAGCCGCGGTCTCCGACAGCGGTTGTCAAGCCTACAGCCGCGGCCTCCGACCGCGACTGTTAGGCCTACAGCCGCGGCCTTCGACCGCGGCTGTTAGGCCTATAGCCGTGGCCTCCGACCGCGGCTATCAAGCCTGAACCCGCGGTCCCCAACCGCGACTGTCTCGGACTAAACCCGCGGTCTGAGACCGCGGTTTCGACCCCCTAACCCGTGGTCCACCCAGGTGGACCATACAAATCATCCCCTGGGACCCACTACCCCCCCCCAAACCCAAAAACAATGCAGGTATGAGTTTAACGGAATACTTGTATCTCCCGACTCCGCAATTGACTGGTCATATCGTCCAGAAATGACACCTCAGCTCTGGTCCACTGCGATCACGAGTCAACGTCCACTAGTCAAATGACACATGTCATGTTGGGCCCACTTACTATTTATAGTCCGTTGACTTTTCTCTTGTTTCGCCATTCTGAACCTAGACGGAGTCCGTTTTCAGAACCGTTTCCACCATTGGAATCAACACGACGAAACCATCACAATGGTCACCTCGTTGCGTTATTTTGTGCTACACCATTTTTTGCCCATTTTTTCGATACCAATAGTCACCTCGGTTTGCGCGCCACTTCGGCCGCTCTCTGTTTTGAACACTTTTTATATCGTCGGATTCATTTTTTCGAGCTCGTGATGATGCTTGAGATCATTTCTCGCTCTCACTTGGTACAATTTCAACATTGCATCCCTACACCTTGCCGCATCAATTTGCGCGCCACATCGGCCGTCATCAGATTATTTCACACTTTTTACATGAGCCATCCACTCCTGTCATACTGCAAATGTTTCGTTATTTTGCCACCATTTATTCACCCCGCAAGGAGGCCCACCAGTGTTCCCCCCCACCCTCAATCCTGGTCATCATAAATATTCCTTGATTGAACACTTCCTCCTTGGCTGACCATTAATTCAGAGTCTTCTTATTTGCTTTCAGACTCCTTAAAATTGAAAGCAACCACGAGCATGAACTGTCATGGGCTCGTAAAATCCACACGACAGTACCATTCCATCATTTCAGAGTCTTCTTATTTGCTTTCAAACTCCTTAAAATTGAAAGCAACCACGAGCATGTACTGTCGTGGGCTCGTAAAATCCACACGACAGTATCATTCCATTACTTCAGAGTCTTCTTGGTTGCTTTCAGACTCCTTAAAATTGAAAGCAACCATGAGCATGAACTGTCCTGGGCTCGTAAAATCCACATGACAGTACCATTTTATATCCACACTTCTTCTAGTTCCCTAACCCATGAAGAAGTCCCCCCGCGCCTCTTAGCGCTATGATCAATCCTCTCGGCAGCACCCCCAATCAGGTCGCCTTTGTTCAGAGTATTCTGCAATCTCCTGCCACTTTACCACAGCTTGAGTCTCCCTCAGCTCTTTCACCCTCAGATCCTATACCGCTATGATCCCTTTACCACCAGTCAGTCTCATATGCTGCCCGATCATCTCCGCCATCATACTCTGAACAAAGGAAGTTTGAGTCCACCCACTCTACTTGCCCAGTTATTCCCCCCAGTTTATCACTCCCACCATCAGTACTATCGTAGTTCGGTTTTTCACCTCGCGCTCCCGTCAAGGAAACATCATTGCCTTGATAGTTGCAGGTCTCCCTCTGTCAACGACAGCCCCTCTATTCCAAAGGATAGACCTAGAGGCCCCTGCGCCTTGGACCCATCACCATCTGTGGTGAGTGCCTACGAACCATTTTGGGAGGAGTCATCATTGCCTCTCCGAATAGTTGTTTCTCACATGCTCGACTTCAACACCTTAATCGCATCGTTGAGAATCGTGCAGGATGTATATCCTTTCCATTATGTGTCGAAGACCTCGGATTTCCCCCGACTCTAGCACATTGGTGAGTCACATTGGAACGGCCAAGTTATATGTTCCCATGGATGTCCGGGCTGCGTTGGAGATTGTATTCGGAAGCCATCCAGTTCCATGCTTCCTTGAGTACCCAGTTCAGTTCCAAATCAGTGTACCATTGCAAGTATGACCGTTGTCACTTTGATCCAGCAGCTCATTAGTTCCTTTGGAACCACATTCAGTAGCACTGCTATCATTCCAATGCATCAGTTGTTCCGCTCAGACATGGTCAGCCCAGCAGTATGTTCCAGATTTGTGTCCCCTCTGGACACTTATGATATACACAGTGGTTTCCTATGTATCCTACAGGTCCCTCTTTTCGGGCCTCACAGTTATTTTTATGTACGAGCATGGGTATGCCCACCTCGTCCAGATGATCAGATGATTCCTCATCCATTATTGAGGTTATGTACTTTTCAGTCCTTGCAGTTGGTTCGAGATCGATGTTCCAGGCTTCAGTTGGTTTCTTCTCTTCTCCACACCCCAGGAAAAACAAATATGACTTATGATGTCCATCGGCCATACGATGACCTCTTGCCCTCGCACATCAGGGGGCAATCTGTTAACACCCAAAAAGGGTTCACTACCTCATCTACCCCATTACATGGCTCATTTGTCCATTTTCCTACCATATTTCCATTAAAAACCCATAAAACCATCTGAAAAGCCTCCAAAAGGCCATAAAACCCTCTTTTCCTCCAAAAATTATCCAAAATTCCTCCAAAAAAGCAAAAGTCCCCAAAAAGGAAGAAAAAATATAAAATAATGAGGAAAAGGAGGAAAAAACGCTAAACAGCTGAAACCCTAACCCTAAACCAGCACTCCACCACTATAAATAAGTGATGGAGACCCCTTATTCAAAATCCACAATCACAAGTATCCTGCCTCTGCCAAAATTGCTCTTGAAACCCTAGCTCACCATTGAGCTACTTTCACCGTGAGAGCCCCTTTTGGCCCATTTCCACCATTGGAGAAAGAGAAGGAGCAGCTGGAGCTCGGAGCAACCTCTCGGATCAGCGCAACGGGCTTCGCCAACCTTCACATTGGAGGTCAGATTAATAAAAAAATCATTCTTTACTTTTTGTTGTTTTGCTCCATGAACATGTTTAGATTAATTTTTGTTACTGTTTAGCATCTTTTATTTCACATATTATTGAACTGCTACTAAGGAATCCATTGTTCTTAGTAGGTGCTCATTCGCACAAGCTAGGGGTAAAACCCTAGCAACAATATTATATATATTAAGGATTAATAATTTATATCTGTAAATATTTATTGATGGGTAATTTTGTGATTGAGATATATAATTTTAATGAGGGTTGATCCATAATTTTGTGATTGAAATATGTTATTTTAGTGAGTGTAAATGTATTTTACAATTCATTTTAAAATTATAAATTTATGGTTATACACTTCAAATTGTCTTTCTTGTTGTCTATGTCCACATCTCCTTGCTTAGCTTGCAACACGTCGTTCTTTTATTGCACCCCTAGGTACAATTGCTAGTTATAATTTAAATCTGTTTTATTATTAAATTTATATATTCTATAGTATAACATTAAAAAAGATAAACAATTTTTTTGTCAACCCATAAGTAATAGAAAGTCAACATTGTATTGATTGCATAATAACCTGTCAAAGGCAAGTATAATAAGAAATAAAATAAAAAAAACACTACGTCATTTTGCATAATCTATTTTTCTAAGTCATAATAAAGGTATTTTATCTCATGTTAAAAATAAAAATAAAATAAAAAATGAAAATGTTCAACATTTTATATGAAAAATAATTAGTAAAAATATAAGTTTTAAAATTATAGCATGTTTTAAAAATATTTTTAAAAAAATTGAAGAAATATTATTTAACCATTAAAAATATTTTTTAATATTTTAAAAATATACATAATAAAAATTTACAATATTCATAAATTTATACTCTTAAAACAAAAATTAAATATAAAAATAATGAATTTTAAAAACCCAAAACAATATGCATATAGACAAAATAATTTCCTTATAACATTTTACTATTCCAAAGAGACTCAATTATCCCGTTGCATTACATCGCTGGGCCATAAGAAATATCAATGATTTTATGTGAATATCCAAATTCATAGAGATTAGATCCTAAATATCATGTTGTCGTATATGAACACACATGGGAAAAGGGATGTATACACAATTTAAAATAAATTAAATAAAAACATAAATTAAAATGTTAACATTTATTTTAACTAGCTATTTATACATACAAAATCCTCTCAATTCCAAAACACACATTTAAATTGCGCCCTCTACATTGGGATTACACAAATCAAAATAATTTATTTTATACTACTTATATATGTGTAGATGGTTTGGAAATTTTAAACTGGCAATAAAACAAATGAAAAAGGGAAAATAAGATCAACATATGGCTTGAAAGTGAAGGTAAGAGGGCTAAAGTCTAAGCGGGTTTTAGAAGGCAACACTCAAGAACGGACCACCTCGTTTCACTTAGGATAGTTGTGGAGGAATGTTGTAATGGTAAATCCAATATCTTTTGTTGCTTTTTGGACTTTAGAAAGGCTTTCGATACGGTACCTAGAAATAACTTTTGGAATAGATTAGAAGAGCTAAAGGTTCCTTTCGAGTTAAGAATTGTCGCAATAAGGTTATACGAGAATGTCATTGCCAAGTTTAAGACCAACGAGGGGTGGTCGAAAGATATTAAGTGTAATATCAGAGTTAAACAAGGTTTCCCCCTCTCCTCTACCCTATTTGGCATTTACATCGATAAGCTAGAGGGTTGTTTAGAGGAAGCAGGCTGTGCAGGCACGATCTTCGCTGGAATAGTCATCATCCTTCTTCTCTATGCTAACGATATTGTTCTTCTGGAAAGGATTCCTTCTGATCTTGATAAGCAACTAAGACTTCTTAAGGATTTTTTTCTCTACCATCGATATGACTGTTAACACTGACAAAACAAAAATTATGATTATCAAATCCAAGAAGCACACTTACGCTAATTGTATGTATGACAATAGAAACATGGAGGAAGTGTCTTCTTACAAGTACCTAGGAATTGATATTCATCACAAGCTCAACTGGAACTATAGCATTAAGAAAAGGATTAATGGAGGGTAGAAAGCTTATTTTGGTCTTGAAAATAATTGTAAAGCAGCAAACCTTGTGATGTGGGATAAAAAGAAGCTCACATTTGAAACTTTAGTCACTCCTGTTATCTTGTATGGGTGTGAGGTTTGGGGTTGCAGCATCTCTAGAGAATCCTGGAGAAAGATTGAGCGAATCCAGAAGCGTTTTATAATGTATAACCTCAAAATTAAAAACAATACACCCTACCCTATTCTCCTTATAGAAGTGGGTCTTTCCCCTTTTGAAATCGTAGCTATGGCTAGGCCCAAAAAATCAATAACATGGGAGACCATAGACTTCCTAAGCTAGATTTAAATTCCAGCCAAAACCACCTAATGCTCAAGCAAGGTTGGTATAAAGATACCAGGGCCTGGTTAAACCATTAGGAGATCGACGAAAATGTTGCATTGCAAAATTTTAATAACATTAAAAATATTGTTACTTCCAAGTTCAAGGAGAAAATGTGGCTAAAAGAAAGTTAAGATATTATAAGGAGATCATCAACCCTACTCTCGAAGGTCAAAATTATCTCTCTATTTTAACTAGTTCAAAGAAAAAAATTAATATAGCCAAGATAAGAACAGACTCTCATGAGCTACATAGTGAAACATGTCGTTGGGAAGTTCCTAAAAGGAGCTATCTAACTAGGGAACTTTTTGACTTTCAGGTTGATTTTCTACCAAAATTCGGTGAATTTAATCTACAAAATCTATAATTTTTGTTGTTTGTTGGGCGATGTTAAGCTCAGAAATGAAATCAGGTGATAAGAAAACCCCCAAACACCCATACTTTGTAAGATCTAGCAGTGTTTTTGAACGTTTTAAAAATTCCGTGAAGATTTATGGCAAAAAACTGATAAAAACCAGCCGGAAACAAAGGTCAAAAAGTCCCCTCTTTAGACAACTCTTTTCCTAAAACACCATGGGTGGAAAGGATCTTCCACCTCTGTGAGAACATGAACATTGAGGATGAAAATCACTTCCTCTTAGAGTGGCCTGCGTACACCCACATTAAATCTCAGTTTCATAATCTTTGCTGCAATCCCGACCTTCCTAGCCTTTTAACTTGTCAAAATGATAGTGAGCTCGGGACGCTTCTCTCCAAGCTTTTTGAGCATAGAAATACAATTTTAAAACAAACTAAATAATTCGTTTTCTTTAGGTTTAATAGACGAAAGTTTGGTCTCACGAGAAGTTAACCATCATCATCATCATCAACTTGAAAAAGTTTAAAAATTTTAAACTAACAATAAAACATATCCTAAAATATAAAAATGCTCAATGTTTTTCCACACGTCTTAAAATATTATTTGTACCATATGTTTTCAATACCTTTATATAAAATGTATTCAGAATTTACTGCTCCATCAGTAAATTCTCTTCTAGAAAGCCAATCGGATGCATTTGAAATTCAACTCCTCCCATTTGTATTCAAACTCCTGAACTTGTGATTAACGAGCCAATTCTTTGCACTTCTCATCACTTCGTCTATAGTAATTGCCACTTCGGTACCTGTGGTTATATAGTTCTAGTTTTAATCCATTTTTCATATTATTATTGTAATTTTATTGAATAATTATTATTAATGTAATTTAAATAAAGAGAGAATTTTATGTTTACAGTTCAATAATTATTATTGCATTTAAGAGATGCATTTTACAACCCAGTAAAGAAGAGATGTGTAACTTATTTTGTGCTCATCCAATAGTTAACATGTATCATTTATAAAAAATAATAAAATGTTATTAAAAATAACATGTGGGATTAAATTATTTAGAATTACACACACATATAACAACATAAATTAGATAAACTAAAATCATAAATATTAGATTATACATTTCATTAATAATTCTAATCTAAAAAGGAATTTACACCTTGAAAGATTTGATCTCTCTATACTTAATAATCTCCTTTTAAATAGATCTATGCTAGTATTACTTAAACATGTAACATACATACTCCTTCAGATTTGGATCTCTTATTAGAGACAATGTCTTCTCCATTTATTGAGGTCTACATAATGTCCTCTCTTTGTTTATCTTGCATACTGTGATGGATTGTTTATTTTTTCTATATATTAGTTCACGGCTGGAGCTCCTACGGTAACAGTGTTTAAAAACTCACGGCTTTCTTGTAGAATAGAGTGACTATCCAGTGAAAAGCCAGATGTTAATGTTTCATTTTACCTTTAATACTCAGGATTCTATCCACATATTTTTATAGTAATTTCTCCAATACAATTTCTTGGTACACTATATAATGGTTTATTTCTGAGTTTTATCTTTTACAACAATTTCGTCCTCCAATACCTTTTTTCATAATCTTGTTATTACTCCAGTCATTTAAGTTTCTACTTAATTTCTCTTTTCTTTCTTCATGTAAATAATATATAAATTTTATATATTTAATAAAGATATAAAGACTTTAACATATGGTTTTGATACATTTAATAAAGATATAGAGACTTTGTTCTTGGTAAATGATTTGAATCTAAACTTCAAATGGTTTAGTGAGTTATACAGAAATATTTTAAACAATAATATTTTCTTGAAAACAAATACAACATGTTTTTGTCTTCAAGAATGAAAAAAAAAGTCAATTTAATTTATATATTTTATAAAAATTTAGAAAAAAAAAATAATACAATCAATATAATCTATGATTTCTATAAAATTTATTGGGTGAATCTTAGAACCATTCAAACATAGACAACCAAAAGCTATGTATATTTTGGTTCTAATATAGTCAACCCTAGATGATTAGTTGTCTCTCTAGGTATAAGTTCCCAATTTTCTATTCAAATCCTTAATATCACGTCTTAGCAATCAACTAAAGCTACCAAAACTATAATTCTCTTTCTTTCTTGGAGTTTGATGGCTCATGTGAAGTTCAATTATTTTTTCATAAATGAATAATCGTTCTCCCTTAACTTTCTCATTTCTCTCATAGGAAGTTTCACCTACCATTTAGTTAGGATTTTTCTCATGATTTCACTAATGAAATGTTTACATGAGTTTTCTTAAAGAGGTGTTATCTTATATTTTCTGTAACATTTGCTTTAGGTTTTTAAGGAAGTTTCACCTACCATTAAGTTAGGTTTTTTTTCATGATTTCACTAATGAAATGTTTATATGAGTTTTCCTAATTTTATAGAGATCATAATGACTTTATGAGAAAAAGTAATAAAATAAATAATATTATCCTAAGAATTATGATGTCTATCTTATCCCAAGTTAACAGCAATATCTCTAAAACAATTAATTATTTGGAGTTGAATAATGTAATGTTACATTTTTCTATTGGACTTTTACTTAGGCTATAAGTCATTTGAAAAATTAATAATATGAATATGATTATGAAAATATTTAGTTAACATGAAATGACACGTCCATCATTAAGAATGAATGGACATGGATAAATGTAAGAGAATTTTTTTTTGTAATAATATGTATTAGTTATGATCTCTAAGCTAGTTGTTGCTAGCAAAAATTAATTGTAAATATGGTCTAGTTGGGATAATATAAAATTCTTAATATTATAGATAAGAATGCTTTCTTGTAAATCAATTGAGACATTATTTTTTTGTTTGTTTTGTTTGGACCTAATGAAATTGTTCTTTTCCTTAATCTAGTTATGGTTAACAGAAACTTTGATATGTATAATTTCATATATACATAATAACGATTTTCCTAATATGCACTTATGTTTCCACTTATAGAGTGAATTAAATGAGTTTTGAGAGATGAAATTTTCATACTTATCCTCACTTCAAGATGGGTTTTATTTAAGATTAAGTTATAACAAGATGAAAATAGGATATATTGGTTGATTATGATTCCACTTATAGTGTGAACTAAATGAATTTTGAGAGATGAAATTTTCATACTTGATCCTCAGTTCATGATGGGTTTTATTTAAGATTAATATATAACAAGATCCAAATAGGAAATATTGGTTGAGTATATAGAATATGTGGAGTTAGCCATTAAAGTATAGGTTAAGGAATTGACTCAATAGAAAGAATGAGACAGGAATAAAGGAAATTAAATTAATTAAATGAGTTAGATATCAATTAAAATAATTATTCTAATATTATTATGTTTATTCTAATTTTAGTTTATATATATTTTTTTTCTTCACCAAATCGGTTATTGAAATTTTTTTTTTATTTGAAAAAGAATAATGATGGGATTTAACCCAATTACAACAGTTCAAAAATATACAATTCTTGATCTTCGCAGCTTCTCAATTTAGGATTAGGGAATTAGATGCATAACACTTGGCAAATCATTCAGAGATAGCATTCCTTGGGGAAGCAGGCATCCCTGGTTTGCTTTTAGATCAGCCGACTTGTTCAATTCACGAAGAATGTGAAAGGAAGAGACCGACATACACTCAATTAAGATGAAATGCAACCTATGCATAGTCACATTTAGACTAGGATGGAAGAACTTAGATGCAAAATTTAAAACTTTAATAATGAGTTCAGAATCTCCAAAAATTTGAAGATTGGAATGGCCAGCTTCAATTGCGAGTTGACAGACTTTTAGAAGAGCATATAATTATGCTTGGTTGTTAGAGAGCTATCCCAGTCCCCAACTGAAGCTGGTTTGAAGTAGTCCTCTCGGAAGGAAAATTAATCCACCTACTCCAGCGTTTCCCGGGTTTCCTTTTGATGCACCATCAAAGAAAATTGAAACTTTATTCTTATTTTTCCACCAATCTGAGAAGTCTGCTTCCGAACTTCGAATCTGCCAAAGAGAATTAAGCATAGGTCTTCTAGAATGCACCTGAGTTCTATCAATCTGAGGCAGTCCAATCCACTTGTTTTCAGCACTAAGGTTAATGCGATCTAGGTGCTTTCCCACTACTTCCAAGAGCATTGCCTTTGCATTAGAAGCTATAAGTTCAGGGTTTTTGGATTTACTATTGAATATTGATTTGTTTTTGGCTATCCATATTTTCCACCAAAAGAATTTTGGGATGGCTTGCCATATTTTCCTCCAGTCGCGGTTTGAAGAAGAAATTCTGGGATACCGGTTCTGCCAATTTGCACAGAGATTTACAGGATCATCATTTAAAGGAATAGAGACTGGTAAGCCCAGTAAAAGAAACGCCCAGGCTTTTTGAGTGTATCCATAGTTAAAAAAATATGAGTAGAAGATTTTGTTGCTTACTTACAGAAGCAACATCGAAAAGGGCCAAAAAAGCCTCTTTTTATCAAATTTTCCCTAGTTAAGGCTCATTGGTGCATGAGAATCCAAGTAAAAAAAATTACTTTCGGTAAGCTAGGGGATTGCCAAACATGTTTCCAAAACTTGGCATTATGAGTTGAAGGAGGATAATTGAGAATAGAATTATACCCAATCGCTGCCGAGTAGCTGCATGTAGGTCCCTAACCACACGCATCCCTGCAAGAAGAGTGTATGGGAGCATTTCCAGATAGAAGATTTATCAACAAATTTAATTGACTGTGCAAAGAAGAGACCCTGCGATTTGGCAAGGTTGGAAATTTCCACTCTATCCAGTTACCCTTACGATCCCATGTGGAGATATCAGCCAGATGCGTTATATGCTTACTTACCAGCTAGAATTTTAATTCGTCGATTGCTTGGACAGAGAATAAAAGAGGATTACCGTTGATTTTGTCTTCCTATAAAAAAGTATTGTTGCCATTTCCTGGTATCTTGAATAATTGCTTAGTAAAGAATGTTATACCTTTTTTGTAGAGATTCCATATTGAAGTTCTTTTAGAAATATTATTCAACTGTAAATTTCAAAGAGTTCCTCCATTCATATATTTTTCCAAAAAATTTGACTTACAGGATGACTTTGATTGGAGAAAAGTTGTCATAGTAGTTTTCCACCCATGGCAAGATTTACTAGCCCAGGATCTTTAACTTGCAACCCTCCTTCGAAAATGGGACGCTTGACAATATCCCAGTTGACCAAATGCAATCTTTCTTGATTTCCTTTGCCTCCTTGCTAGAGAAAGTCTCTTATCAATTTGGATAGTTGATCCAAGATCGATTTAGGGGCCAACAAAAGAGAAGACTGATAAATCGATAGAGCTGGAAGAGTGGATTTGATTAAGACTAGTTTACTTGTCGTAGTAAGCCAATAACCACCCCAGAAAACAATATTGGCTTTTAACTTACTGACAATTTCCATCCAACGAGAAGGTTTGCTTTGACCCAGCGATAGTGGAAGGCCCAAATACTTGATTTTATCCCAATTGGAAAATCCCTCAAAACCAAGAAGCTGAGAAATATTTGCAATAGTTTCGGGAGCTGCATTCCATCCATACACAATGCTCTTCCGGTTGTTGATTAGGGCACCTGAGACAGTACAAAAATCCTGCATAATTTCTTTGAAAACTCTTGCCAATCTCATCGAATCCCCTCCAAGGAGCAACGTGTCATCAGCAAAGAGAGCATGATTAATAGATTCCACAACACTAACGAATTTGATTCCCGCAATTCTTCCAACATTTTTTTCCACAATTAGCTTTCTACTCAGAGAATCAACCATTAGGATGTAAAGAAACAGCGAGAGGGGGCAGCCCTACCGAAGACCTCGGGAAGCTTGAAAGAAATGAGCAGGTATGCCATTCACTAAAGGCATTATCCAGGGATTGTTAGTACAGGATTTAATGAGATTAATAAAAGAAGAGTTGAATCCAAAAGAATTAAGAATTTCATAAAGGAAAGAGAGCTTGACCCTATCAAAAGAATTCGCCATGTCGAGCTTTATAAGCATGCCCTTCTCTTTTCTACTGAAGCTAGAGTGCATGACTTCTTGAACCTGTATCACATTATCCAGGATATGGAAACCTTTAACAAATCCACCTTGTAGTGGAGAGATCAATTTTCCGAGGAGGGGTTTAAGCCTGTTAGCTAAGAGCTTAGCTAAGATTTTGTAAGATGCATTACACAAAGAAATTGGGTGGAAACGGTCAAAAGTGGAAGGTTTAACTTCTTTGGGAATTAAAGCAAGGAAGGTGGAATTAGTACTTCCACCAATCTTGGATTTAGACTGAAATGCTTTGATCAACCTCAAAAGATCTTTTCTGATAACAGTCCAACATACTTTGTAGAAATGAATGGAAAAACCATCGGGTCCTGGGGCTTTATCCGAAGCCATAGACCAAATAACATCTATAATTTTTGCCTCAAAAAAAGGTTTCATAAACTCACCATTATTTTCTGCATTCACCAAACTAGGAACATTGGAAAGAAAATCTGAGGTTAATTCCGAGTCTACAACTCCCTCCTTTGTAAATAATTTCTTAAAATGAGCTTAAGCTTCTTGCTTGAGATGAGTGATACCTTTGAAGGATTCGCCAGACGAAGAGGTTATTTCTGAAATATGGTTATGGGACAGTCTTGCTCTATACTTCTTATGAAAAAACGAGTTGTTTTTATCACTGGCAATCAGCTATAAATTCTGGCATTTCAAACACCAATATTCCTCTTCCTTTCTAAAGGCTTTGGATGCATTAAGCTGGGCTTCTTGTTCTTCAGCTAGAATGGCAGGTGAGATCTATGCATCCTCCATTGTCATTTGAATCTCATCAAGACAAGTCACAGCCAAAATTATATCACTGATAGGGGAATGGGGAGATAATTTTATCCACTCCTTCAGCGTAAATTTGGTGTGTTTCAGTTTCCTTTCCCACACAAAATTAGGAGAACCAGATACTGGAATTTTCCAGGCATTACTAACCATATCCAAGAAACCGTCTTTGTCAATCCACAGAGGGATGAACTTGAAAGGAATGGGACCGAGATCTTTATCATCTATAAAATGCAGTAAGATAGGTTTATGGTCCGAGGATAATTTTGGAAATATGTTGGAGGAAATAATTTTATTTTCCGTGAGAAAAGAGATCTGAAGAAGAAATATATCCAATCTGGTAGAGATATTGGCTAAGCCTATATGGTTATTGCTCCAAGTGTAGCGTCCTTTTTTAGGCTTAAAATCGATCAAATCCCAAGATGAGATGACTTGCTCCACTGTTCTGAGCATAGGATCTCTCCCACAATTTCCACCTTTTTTTTTCTTTTGGGGCCAACGTGATGTTTAAATCACCGGCTACAATAATGTTAGATGGATTTCTTGCTGCTAAAAAACCATCCAGGGAATTCCAGCAACCTCTCTTCTCCTGGAGAGTCACAGTTGATACATATTAGATATGCATGTTAATTGCATGAAAAAAAGTATATCATTTTTCAATCACATTTTCATTAAAATAATAAGAAAACAAATCACTTTTCCATACAAAAATAGCTAATTGATATACTTCCACTACATTATTTATATTTATATTTCTATTGTATTGAATACTTAAATAACATGAAACATTCAAATATCACTATGTTTTTAATCATTTTAATAATTACTTCTAAAGATTTCATGGTGTTTCTTTTCAATCCATTCTTCTAAATTGCAACATGTTTTTTATTAAAAATCCATCTCTAATATAATTAAAATATAGTCACAGTAAAAACTAAGAATAACCACCTCCCACTATAATGTGGATTATATTATAAAAATAAAATTGATACCTTCTATATAAAAGGTAAAAAAAACTGAAAATATGATTTCAATACCAATTAAATATAATAAAAACTCCACAACCTTAATTGTATTACATAATTCGGTTTTACAGTAACACTAAAATATAATAAAAACGCCATGACTTTAGTAGTATTACATAATTCCCTTAATTGAATTTTTCTTTGTCATCTTGGACTAAAATAGCTTGTTGAAACTGTAGCAAGGGAGGGATCAATGTTTAATATTTGATTAACATATTTTTTTGGTACATGGGAAATATTTGTTTCAATATTTGATTCAAAATAGCTTGATGCAAGATCAACGCTAGGGTTTGGTTGTAAATAAATACATGCAATACTAGTATTATTGTTTGATTTTAAATGGATGCTATCTATAAAAGGGGGAGGAATAGCTATTGGAATTTTTGGATCTTTGTTGGTGAGGAACCCTATAACTTTAGGCATGGAAGGACGAAGAGTTGCGGAATCCTATGTACAAAGGAGAGCTATGTGAACAACTTGCAATGCTTCTTCATACTTTTGTTGGATGTTGACATCAATTATTTTTGAATGTGTGCTTGATAGATAATGATTCCAAACCTGGGACATACATATACTTCAAATTTTAATATTGTCACAAAGTTTAATTTAGAAGAAATAAAGACAATGCAATGGTGAGTGAATTACCATAGTCAAGAGAGATGGCATGTCATTATCTTGCATAGGTATGTTATTCTTTCTTGTACTAATAATCTCAAGAACTAGAACCCCAAAAGCATAAACGCCAACCTTTTCTGTCAAATTCCCATGTACAAGATATTCTGGAGCCATGTAACCTCTGTCCAATTAATGAAAAGAAGCATCAATCACATTTTTTTATCATATTTATCTTTTTAATTAAAATATAATCTTCTCAATGTACTCTTACCGAGTTCCAACTACCCCCGTGGTAAGATGTGTGTCATCTTCAGCAAAGTATCTAACCAACCCAAAATATGCAATTTTAGGTTTGAAATGTTGGTCTGGTAGAATATTGCTTGCTTTTATGTCTCGATGGATGATGTGTATATCTAATTCTTAGTGAAGATAAGCTAATCCTCTAGCAATTCCTAATATAATCTGAAACCTTCTCTGCCAATCCAGTATGTTTCCCATGTTTTCATCTGAATTGGAAAGTAAAATTATATCTTAAATATAATTCAACAACAAAAATGCTTAACATGCAATTTTAATGAAAATAAGTTGATCAAGTAAACAATAGTTACCAAATAGAAAGTTATCAAAGCTCTTATTGGGAAGGTATTCATAGACCAAGAGTCTATCAATGCTATCCACACTGCATCCAAGAAGTTTGACAAGGTTTTTATGTTGAACACGAATTATAAGGTTCACTTCATTGAATAACTCATTCACACATTGTTCTCTATTGGCAAATAGTCTCTTAACAACAATCCCCCTACCATCTAATATAATTCCCTACAACCATGTCCAATGTGCATTGTTAAATGATGATGTAAAGTTTAACCATAATACGTAAAAACTTTTGAAACTAGTAAAAAGAGAATGTGGACATCACCTTATAGACTGAACCAAAGCCTCCTTGGCCAATTTTATTTGTGAGGCTGAAATTATTAGTTGCTACTTTTAGAGTTCGATATTTGTAATTAATTTTGACTTGGATATCACCATTGAATATTCAAGTTTGTTAACACCTAAAATATAAAGAATAGATTAGTGATTTTAGAAATACCATATAACTACACATGTTTTGTTTGACACATATCCTTATGTATTTTTTTCAAAGAAAGGCCATGTAAACAATAAATGTTTTATGATAGTCAAATTTGACCTCCATAAAATTCTAACATCCACAAGTATTGTGATTTTCTACAACTAAATTATGATTAAGAAAAAAATGTTTTAAAATAGAGTAGCTTCATGCTTAGGATTTATTCTATTTCTTTAATAAAAATGTATCAACAAATTAAAAATTAAAGCATTCAATTTAAATCATAAAATATGGTTTCCTATTTTATAAAATTATTTTATTACAAACAATATTTTTAAATTTCATTAAATTTATTATAAATAATATTTTAAAGCCTTCTTTAAACATCCTCAATAATATTTTAAAACATTCTTTAAGCATCCTTCAAGAATCATAAATAGAATATCTACTACATCGGAAACAAAAGATATGCAGCAATATATTAATTTGTATACTCGCATATGATCTCCGGCCAACATAAATTAATTTGTATTCCTTGCCTCCCCCCTTAAAGAATGTATTTTGGTCCTTACTTTGTGTGTGCATCCCAATTTATTTCTATTTTATGTGAAGAAAGCATTGCCCACTGAAAAATATCTTATATTCTCTATGGTCACCGCAAGAGAGGGATAATACTCTTAGTTACTTCCATTTACTTTTAATATAATATAGTAAATTGAGGAGTGTATTAATTTCACGATGGAAACAATAACTAGCAACAACTAAAAATCTTTGTAACATTTATTATAAATTGTATTTAGTATTAATTTACTCACATATTGATAAGAACAAGGATGATTTTTTGTAGGCTTAGTAAACGTTATTAGAGGAAGGGTTGGTTATTAGTCCCTGCCCTCGGGTCGGCAAGGACTTTATGAAAGGGCTTGCCGTTGGTTCAATTAGTCTTCACGAATATCAAAGATACTTATTTTAGATTTAGCTTAAGTTTCGGTTGACATATTATGAGCCACCGTTTTTATTACCAATCAATATCTATTGCACTTATGACATGCTATGAACAAATGTTTCTATTACCAATCAATATTCATTACACTTTTTGTAAGCCAATCACCAATTTCTTTCTCTTATTTGGCCTCATCTCGAGGAAGAGTACCATTTTCGGTTTAAAAACTTAGGTTAGTGTCAAGATTGTGTACTATTTGTCTTTGAAAATAAATAATGCTATTTGAGTTGCTCTTCTCCGCTCAAGATTAGTTTTAAACATTTAATGTTTGTTTCACTGTTGTACATTCCATTTTTTAATTTTTGTGATGGCCTAGCACCCACCGCCCTCCTGGTACCAACGCATCTGCTACGTGATGTTTCCGTTGTAATCTTCCTCCCTCCTGGTACACAACATTTTCTACGTGCCCTTGCCCTTGTAATCTTCGTCCCTCCTGGTACACAACATCTGCAACGTGCCCTTTACATGCCCTTTATGTTGTAATCTTCCTCCCTTGTTTGCATGTTTTCTTTGTTATAGCCTTCAATTTCAATTTAGATGTGGACACCCTCGTGATGTCTACAACCTTGGTCTCTGCTTCAAAACAAATTTGCTTTCATGATCTCTACAACCCTGGTCTCTGCTTCAAAACAAATTTGCTTACCAGAATCCTTCTCTAAGGTTGAGCTCGAGCAGTTGTGGAATGTGCTAGGAAAGGGTACTATGCAGCTTGTCTTCTTTCCCCGCCACCCCTCTTTTGGAGCTAAATCAATTTCACATTCAGCTCAACAAACTTGTCTTCAAATAGAGAAGGCACAATCTTGATCTCCATGCAAAGTCAAATGCAAATGGAACTATATATACCAAAATCTATATGTGCAAATTGGACTATATCTCTATCTCCAATATTGAATTTAGTTTCAATACCAAAACAATGATACCAGAACGCAATCTCAGTGCCACGCACTGTATTCGGAGGAGAGCAACGCAGCTACACACAGCTTGCTCTGTGTAGGTCCACATTCTAACCAAATTTCAACACAACAGCCTCAGCAATATGCATCTCCATGCACTTCAAGAGTATGCATATCCATGGTCTCCGCAACCTCCATGGTCTACAATAGTTGAACGCTCCATGCACAACATTTCAATGCACAACAAAGCATCAATAACACAAGTTATTCAAAATGTGATGTGAAACAACACATAATAATAATGCTCATACTGGAAGGGAGTTCATGCGTGCCTATTGCATCGGGCAGACTAGTTCTATTTATGCAGAGCCTATTCTTCAGGCAGGCCAGTTCTATTAACACAAAGTCTATTCTCCCAAGGAAAATATTGTATAGTAGGTCAGTGATTTGAGTGATGCAAAAGCATGGAATAACATTGTAAAAGCATGAAAGAGGTGATGGCATGTGATCTTATTAGTGAAAATATTAAGTTGAAATATGTAGAGAGGAAATTTAGAAGAAATTACCTTAGAAAAGTGAATCTTGAATCCAAAGCACCGTACGAGATTTAACAAAACTACGCTCCAGGCTCACTAACTTAAGCAGAAATTCATGCTTGCAACTGCGGCAATAATTCTCTACAAAATCGAGAAGATTATCTTGAATTGGAAGCGTTTCATTTAGTATTTAGCTCGATTTGGGGCACGTCCAAGTGCATTGTCCAAATGTGATCCAAATCAGGATTGTTGGTCTAGTCCGAACGATTTTGTCCCGATTGGAAACTTCGGTCTTAAATCAGCACTATTTCTTCGACAATGGAACAAACGATCAACTTGCAATGGTATATACATGCTCCCTAGGTTTGCAATGGTATATACATGCTCATAACCTTGCTACCATTTCCCATCCTAACATTCAGGTAGATCCTAACTGGTAGTGAGTTCATGAGACTTGAGAGACATGCCTATGCATGTCTTTTTCTTCATAAACTTATAAATCAGCACATAAATCTCACAAACGAGAAGAATATTTACCATGAGATACAAAACCATGACCCATTAATCCCCAAATACCAGAAACATCAGTGCTAGGACAAGAGTTGTTACAGTCAGCGCTTCGCATATCTGTTTGCAAAATTTCCTGCAGAAAATCTGTAGCCCTCCCTACACACAAAATTTCATGATTTTTATGGATGTGTGGAGCAATGAACTCCACCGATAGCCATGGACGTGTGGAGCAATGGCCACTACCGATAGCCACAAGGACCCATTTAACAAGCCCTTTCTTAGCATGCATGCATAAACTGCATGGCATAAACGTGGCAATTTTGGTTTATAATGTCTAGGTTTATCTCATGACTCAGGTTATACACACTCCAATGCACTTCAATGAAATCCCATGTTGGTAACAAAATATAAACTGTTACATTACCCCCACAATTTACTTTAATTGGCTAATCTATTAAGCAATACAAATGACTACTTTACATTACTCTAAATTTTACTTTAATTAAGGTTGCCAATGTGCTAGTATCCACTTAATTATTTTGAAAATCCATAGATACATATAGAAAATAAAGTCCAAGACAAAACCACTATTTTTTGTTTGCCTGAATTAGGTAGGATCAAATTTGTTTAAAATACTTAATCATGATTCAATTTTTATTCAAAATTTACTCTTTACAGTCGACATCATAAAAAATTCTACATGTTGCAAGAAAAAGGCTCCACGCAAGTAATTGCCATGATTTTAGACATATTTCCATTTCAGCCAGTTAATAAATGCATATTTCTTAAATGATAGAAAATCGCCAGTGGAGAGATGCATCATCAAATCATAAAAATTGAAATCTTAGTTGTTTTAGGTATCTCTTGCTAAACAGTTTATCGGTTGAAAGAAAGAGGATTGTTCAAATATTCGGTGGCATATAGTCTTAGAGCATGATATTACTAACATATTTTATTGTGATTTCAAACATGTCCTCAAAGCCTGGGAACTAAAAGTTGACTTGGTCCAGTCCTACATACAGTGCTATACCACATGTAGGAGCATTATGGTAATGATTGTTTTACTAGTGATTTTGTAGAAAAAAAATTAATGACTTTAATTCTAACTTTGGGTCATTTATTTTTGAATAACTAGGGATATCTGAGATTGTTTCTTACTTATCCATCCCAAACAAATTGATCTTCGTATACAATAAAAAAAAAATTTCATATGTTCTTTCTACAAATAATACAAAGAGCCCATAATCCTGTTCTATTTGTCTCATGATTATTTTGGAAAAAATCTATTACTTCATGTTTAATCCTGTTTCATGGGTATGCACAAAATGTAATTTACTTGAAAACGTTGAAGTTGAAAACATTCTATAAATTTAAAAACCTGTCTGCAACTTATGTGTATTGACAATTTTTACTCGTTAAAAGCTATATAAGAAAACAAATTTTGAAGGTGTAACTGGTAAACTATGTTGTATTGTAGTGACTAGGTGTTCTATGATATATACTGAATTTTATCGATATATACTTGGTGTCCTATGAACAATATATACCGATATTGTTCTTAATCTATTGCATGGTGGCAAAGGTCTTCTCAGTCAATGTGTTCATTTTATGCATTTCTTTTAGCTACTTGATTCATGGTTGACACCACTCGTCCATAGTTCTTTTACTATTAACATTTTAAGCTCAATTTTCTTACACCTTGGCAGGGACTTGCTGCTTCATAGCCTCCCTTGTTATTCTTATGGTTTCTAGTGTTAATCTTGGTTATTGTGAACAATAGCTTGTTGGTATTTCGAGATGTGTTGGGAAAGATGTTGTATGTGTTCATGGTCCTAGGTTTAGTAGAGTAATAAAGAATTTCATATTTAAGTACAATGGTTGTTATATTTTATTTGGATGATTGGTATGTTATTATATATTATATATAATATTTTTTCTCAATATAAATTATTAATACATGTTTATGTGTTATTTTACGTGATTAGTTATACTTGTTATCACTAATATTGTTGGGTATTTGGTTAGTTTCATGCTAGTAGGTGCCTTGTTCAAATCTCTTGTGTAAGGTACATTAGTCTACACTAATGGGTTTACTATCGGTGCCATCCATGAATGGGGAGATCATATTTTAGGTTTTATTGTAATAGTTTCCTAGAGAAAAACATAGATATGTGTGTTGTAATTTACTATATTAAGGAACACATGTATAAAGTATCTAGAATATTCTGAATAATGATTAATCTTTCCATGCATCCCACTCCACCTATCACAGATATTGGCAATGTTCTTTAGATGAGGCCTTCCCTTTAGTAGGAATTGATTATGTCAAAACTATACTTCTTTGGACTTTGTTGGATGCCTACATTGACATAATTTTCCAATAAACCAAACAACAATTCATTCTATTGTTAGGGCCACATAATGATCATGGAGTATCTATAAGGTGAGACTCGTGGGTTTTATTAATTGCATATATAGGGCTAGTTTGAAGAACACTTTAAAAATTTGTCGAGCATGAAGCTAAGTTGTGAGAGATGGAGGTTTAATGACAATAGAGAGGTACTTCTATACAAATATATTTTGGGTGGAGTTTCTAGTAAGTCTATATAGATCGTTGAAGTGACTTAGTTGAGTTTGAGTGGAGACATGCCAATCTTATTCTAGGTCTAAGAAGGATTTTTTTTGGGATGCAAGAGGAAGGTTGTTGAATTAGATCCCTACCTTGGTAAAGTTGTTATTGGTGGAAAATGAAATTTTGATTATTTCTAACCAACTAGTATGGTAGTTTAAAACCTCATGCTATCAAAGTTTAAGGAAAATGAATAGTAATGATGGAAACTTGAAGGAGTAAGGTATAATGGTGGAATTAAGATTAGTGGTAGGAATGAGCATCCTATAAAAAGAGAAAGTATTATAGGTCAATGGTGTCTATAACAAATGGGGGAAATGAGAGAATGAAGTGAATAGTTGTAGAGATATATTAATGATAAGGGTAGCATCAAGGTATTAAAGTTGTGGGAACTGAATAAAATTAGCAAACAAGGATATTTTCCCAACCAATGCTTGAAAGATCACATGTTAACATTGAAAGAGAGTCAAATTAGAAGACATCATGAGGAAGATATGTCAATATATTATAAGCAGAAAATTTGGGTTGGGTTATGCATCAATGTTGGAGTCTAGGCACATAGGTAAGATCCACTATAAAGATAAGTTTCACTCAAGGCAAGCATGGAAGAACCCAAAGTAAATAAGTGGAATGGATTATGTAGCTAGGTGTTGCACTCATGGATACATTTAAACTATTTGAATGGGAATAAACCCCACAAGATGAGATGATACTAAAAATAATTAATGATCCAACCTAAGACCAAACATACGCTTGGAAACTTCTAAACATAAATAGGTATCTAATTTTATTTCTAATATTATATAGCCACATTGGGAGGAGGTATTAGAAATAATACTAATAGTAGAAGTATTGGTATTTGTACTGCAAACAATGGGAGTGATCAACTGGGATGAGGCTCTATGTTTCAAAATCAATTTTAGAACTTGGTGGCTCAAACTAAAGTGTTTCATTATGGCTTGTAACCATAGTATTAAGAGTATGGTGGTGGTATAAGGAGTGTTTAAATCCACTTGAGATTTAAGAAAGGTAAATCATGATAGAGAGAAACAATGTTTCCTCTATGATGTTAGATTGAATGCCAATTGAACAACACATTATTCTAAAATGATTAAATTTTAGAGAATATTGAGGGGGTGGTATTACAATGGTATATAAGTTTGTGTAGAGTATCCTACTAGGATTTTCTTGATATTTGGATGTATTAAAACAATAGTACATTATTAATGTTGGACCCAAGTGATATTGAGATGAGGGGTGAATCAATATTAAACTCTTTTTAGTCTGTCATACACTTGTTATACCACATGGTCTTTCAATAGCATATACAAAATATATCACATGCAGTTTGTAACAAAATGAATACTACGCAAAGAGTATGTATGAACAAATCTTATACATATAAATCTATATGTAAAGAATATTCATATTAAAACTAGTTTAGGAGACATCAATCTCCAAGTTCAAGCACCAAATCACTAGTTTTACTAACATCAATAAACCAGGGACACCAATCCCTTGCACGCTCCAACTTGCTATTTACAAGCACCAATCTAAGAAGAAACCAATCCTTTATGAGTACCAACTCATATCAACAAGAACCAATGTACACAGTTAGGAACCCACCTAAGATGTCAGTCACCAACATGTGAGAAGACATTGATCTTCTATCTGTGCCCCTTCCTACTAGCCAAACAAGGATTTCTTGTTGTTTATATTGATTTATGATTTGTGATTTGTTTTTTCGATATACAATCTATGTTCTCTTTCCTTGATCTACAATCTGAGATTTGTGATCCATTTCTTTGATCCGTTATCCATAGTAATATATTTTCGTGCAATTATTCCTCTTATACTTCTTGGGACAGTTTTACAAATGATCCTTATGTATATATATGCGCATCTACTCATCAAATAACTGTGCTCCTCAATTCATTATGTAATCTATTCCCCTGAGCACTTCATATAACCCACAAATATTGAAATTTCAACATATTACTTCATCTACACTTTCAAGCTTACTTCAATACACTTCAATCTCTTACTTATTTAAAAAAATCTTGTTCACTTGATAAATACACATGTTTGGTGTTGGAATATTGGAAAATACTGAGAGTGGGGGAGGGGGGGCGAATCAGTATTGATAAATTTTAACAATTTTAACCAACTTTTAACTTATTCATTAAAACATAAAATCAACAAGATAGACATAACACAACATTTATCGTGGAATCCCAATTGGGAAAACCACAAAGACTTTCTATAACTACAAAATTGTATTTACAATAGTTTTTACAAGCTAAAACTTGTTGGAGACACCAATCCCCAAGTTTTTCAGCTACAACTGAAGGATGCTACAACACCCTAGTTTCTGCCTACTCCAACAGAAAAGAACGCTACAACACCCTGTTTTCCAGCAACTACTGGAAGGTGGCTACAACCCCCTTTGCAGGATTTCAACCTTCCCTAACACCATCCTACCACCCTAATTTGATCTTTTCCTTCAATTAGGTTTCTGAATATTCTTCACTTCATTCGTCTATGTCTTCTCTTGTTGTTACATTGATTTAGACAGTGCTGAGAAATCTTTCTTCCACTTCAAAATTCTCTTTAAATACTTCTTTCAACATGTCTTTAAACCATTGTGTATTTTCATCATCGTGTACCTTCATTAAAGCCTTTTCACCAATGCATCTCTTCATTATGGAAATGCTCCTTTTCATGAACTGGTGCAAAACAACCTGAAAATTTGTTTTGGTAGACCTATAACTTTGTCTTCAAACACCTTTTAGGAGAAATAAGTCCATGGTCAGATGCACACATCACCAAGCTACATCCTGATGGTCCCATATTAGTTTTATCAGTTTCCTACAAAATATGGCAGACATTTTACTAAGGCAACTTAGAAATATTTTTCAATACTTAGTCATTTTTAAGCAAATTTCCCAAAATAGTCTGAAACCTAATTTTAGAAAACCTATAACTTTTTCTTCAAGCACGTTTTATGGAAACTAAGACCATGGTCATATGAAAAAATTAAAAGTATAAAACCTTATGGTCTCATATAATTTTTATTAGTATCCTACAAAATATGACAGGCATTTTAGTGAGGCCACTTAGGAAGATTTACCGGAATCGAAACAATACAAATCATGCTAGAAAGCACTTTTGGAAACCTAATAACTTCACCTTTAGAGACTGTCTTGACAAACCAATAATATGGTTATATGAACAAGGAAACAATATAGATATATATATCATCATAATCATTTAATTCATCAAATACATAAGATGGTTTGTATTTTATAGAGACCCCTTAGGCAGATTAAGAAGAATTTATACTTAGTCAAATTTTCAGAGTTTCAACAAGTTTCCATACTTTTAGAGAATGGTGTAAAAAATGTAACAATGACTACATTAGAGGACTAGAACACCATAATATGACCTTGAAACCTCATCACACATGCCACATGCCATGCCATCACTTCCTTTGTTATTCCTTTGTCATTAATGAACTCTGATTTTCCTATACTTAGTCAATTTTCTGAATTTCAGTAAGAATTTTAGCAAGTTGTTATATTTTTACAGAATGGTGTGAAATTGTAAAAATGACTTCATGAGAGCACTAGAAAATCATCATACAACTTTGAAATATCATCACACATGTCACATCATCATACATGCAATATCATTTCCTTTTCCATTAATGAACTCTTTTGACATCATGGAAACCATACTCAACATTCTCTGCCTTTGGCATTGATGGAAACAACTCTTCAATTTTCTCCCCCTTTGACATTAATGAAAAAGGTCTCCTTTTGACATCTCCCCCTGACATAATGCCTTTTTTCTTTTTTTCTTTCTTTTTATATATCTATTGTAGGGAGATTACTCCTAGCTTTTGTCTAAGATGCTCAAATGTTTCTTTTGGTAGTGGCTTAGTGAAGATATCAACTATTTGTTCCCTTGTATCAACATATTCCAGTTTCACGACATTCTATGATACTTGATCCCTCAAAAAGTGATATTTTATAGGGATATGGTTTGTCTTGGAGTGCATAATATGGTTTTTTGATATGTTTATGTCACTAGTATTATCACAATTTATCACTATTGGATGATTATACTTTACAAGTAAGGATTCCAATGTATGTTTCATCCAAATGAGTTGAATAGAACATGATGCAACAACAATGTATTAATATTTTGTTGTATATAGTGCAATGGAGGATTGTTTCTTTCTTAGCCATGATACCAAACTGTCTCCCAAGTAGAATGTTTCTCCACCAGTACTCTTTTGGTCATCAACACTTCCTGCCCTACTATTCATCAGTGAATTATTTTAAAGTGAAGTCTTGACCTCTTGGGTTCCATAAACCATACTCTATAGTACCTTTCAAATGTATGAGAATTATTTTCACTATTGTCACATGTGTTTCTTTGGGAGATGATTGGAATCTACAAACCAATCCTACATCTTGCATCACATCCGGTCTTCTAGATGTCACATATAGACGGCTTCCTATCATATATCTATACATAGTATGATCTATTTCGGGCAAATAATCATACTTACTTAACTTACAACCAGTGACCATAGGTGTACTGACAGGCTTAGAATATTCCAACTTAAACTTCTTTTAAGCATGTATTTAATGTACTTGGTTTGAGTGATGAATATCCCTTTGTCTAATTGAGAAACTTGCAATCCCAAGAAGAATGTTAATTCACCCAACATTGAAATTTCAAACTCCTTCATTTTAGAGGAAAAAATTCCACTTAGCATTTGTAGATTGCTTCCAAATATAATATCATCCACATAAATAATAAAAATGATCATATTCTTATCTTCAAACTTTATGTACAGATTACTATCAGTGACCCCTCTTTTATATCCTTGTTGCTTCAAGTAGCTACCTAGTCTTGAAAACCATGCCATTGGGGTTTGTTTGAGACCATAAAGTTCCTTCTTTAGTTTGCAAACTTTTCTGATAAGAGGAAACCTTCAGGTTGTTCAATATAGTCTTCCTCTTCTAGATTCCCATTCAAAAATGCATACTTGACATCCATTTGATATACTTTGAACTTTCTATAACATGAATATGCAAAAAAACATTTTGATTGCTTCAAGTCTTGCTACAGGAGCAAAGGTTTCTTCAAGGTCGATATCTTCCACTTGAGCATATCCCTTACACACTAGTCTTGACGTAATTCTTATCACTTGACCATCTTCATTGAACTTGTTTTTGAAGACCCATTTTGTCCCTACAATATTATTGCTTATAGGTCTTGGGAAAAGTTCCCAAGTTTGATTCTTATCAATTTAATCCAACTCTTCATTCATGGATTTGATCCAATCATCATCTATGTTGGGTTCCGCAAATTTGTTAGGTTCCACCACTCATAGTGTAACACCAATCATCATCTATTTTCGACTAGGATTTTTTTGAGTTAGACATACTGCACTTTATTGCTTATTATTGTTTTGACCTTTCTCGACTGAGTAACTTTACTTACGATGTGATGGGGCCAAGATTACGTTGTTACTATGTTTATTATGGCATTGTGTTTTTGATGTCACCATGATTATTATGTTACTATGTTTATGCGGTTACGATGTGTTGATTATCATGGGATTATTGTGTTTTAGGATCATAGTATATTTTGAAATGTTTTCATTTATCAAATGTGAAGTATATGATGCGGTACGTGGGTACCATGTTACCATGTGACCAATTGAATTATTATATGTCGTGTACCTACGATGAATTAAATTATTACATGAAACAATGATGAGGATGATGATGTGATAAATTGATTATCAAGTGAAATTACTTACTATACATGTGTATTTGTGAAGTACTAACCCACATGACATTGGTGCTACGTGATATTTGCATACCTTATATGATATGTGGAATAATGACTTGTTATGCAGTAAACCTTAGAAACCAAAAATGATGATAGGATGACACAATCCAATAATCCTGATAGCAACATAGTATGAATTGATAGGGCATAGACCCAATATGTTAAGAGGGTGGGATTTGTTTCCCACCCTATGTCACTATGATACCTGGGGTCGTGGGAGGGTAGTGCTGAGACATGCTCCCCAAGTTGTTGTGATGATGACAGTAAAATGCCTGGAAGGAGAGAGGCTAGGTTTGTTAGTTAGCCAACGCTACCGCTCTCAGGTTCTATGTGCTCAGGTCAGTATAGCCAGTGTGTACTTTGTACTAGAAGAAGAAGGAAAGAGAGGATGCAGATGTAGGTTAGGATGGGAGGATATGTTAGTTAGTATTGTTGAGGGTTGGGTATTCCTTGATCCAGAGTTAGTGGTAGTAGGTACCCATCTTGGTTGACCGATTAAATTAATAAGAACATACAGATAAGGATATTAAATCATAAAAGGGATTAATTGTTAAATAACTATGAATGTTAAAATATATAAATATGATTTCTCTTTCTGCATGGGGAAATTACTATTATTACACGAATACATTTGGGCGGATGTTTCCACGAAATATTTCCACATTTTGAACATTCGTGGATTAATACTTCATTTTTTTATCATGACGAAAAAAGCATGGCAATATTGATGTTTTTAATTTTCGAGAAACTTTTGTCTCTATATCAAAGATATATGGCTATCTTTGCACACATGCCAAACCAATTCCAGCTTTCAACGGCTCTTGGTTGTTTACGCGCAGGTCAACTCATGCATTTTCGACATATTTGCTATAGTTGTGACAATTTTCTTGGTGATTGATTGAGCATGAATTGAGCCCGTATTTCTTCATCAACCATATCCAAAACTAGAGAGATTAGTCATACTCTGCAACAATCATCTGGCCATTATTTCATAAAAGGTAAGCATGCATCATTTTTTGGGGAATATAAACTAACATTTAGGCTCAAAATAACAGTTGTATTCTTCAGTTCATGTACCTTACGAACGAATATAACAACCCTGCAACTCCCTCCTTTTATTTAAACCAGAGTAATTGCAACAAGAGGGTCCAGTCAGCAATGAATCTAGTTAATTTGTTTTTTTTATAGACCCGATGCTCCACTAAGCTATTGTCCATTAACACAGTGTTAATCACTTTCCAAAATAGAAGGACAACTTTCATTTGAACCATTTGGGCCACCTAGTGTTCCAATGCCCAAACTATCAAGGTCTCCTTGTGAGTAAATCAAAGGCCATTGCACAACACTTGTTGGCATCAATGAAAAATTTAGTCTGTTAGACACATTGCTCACTGAGACGGGGGGGTGAATCAGTGAGCTAAGGATTCAATGCAATTTAAAATTTCTCTACCAATATTATATCATTATTTCACAATTGCTTCAACAATATATTTATCAAAGAACAATATCAACTAAGCACATGTCATTCATCAATTAAACACATCACTATCAAGACATTGCACAAGGGACACAAGATATAGTTTTGTAATCTTTATATAAGTGGAGACTTCAATATCCAATATGGGCTACAACCCATAAGGTGGCACCACCCACCAGAATGGTTCAGTCAGCTACAACTGACTAGGATGCTACAACATCCAAACAAGCTTCAACTTGTCAAAAGACCAATAAGTGTTTCCCCAGCTCCACCCAAACTCCCTATACAAATTTGAGATTACAAATTACAATTGATACATTAGACTCTTCCAAAGTTTTCCATAGGCACACACATAAAAAATACCAATCAGCAAGTCTTCATTCTATACTCAGCAAGTCATTCAACATACAACATACTGCATCCCTGTCTCAACTTTGTCCATACACCATTAGTATCTTGTCTTCATTACTATCCACATCAGCATATATCAAGTTGAGTATTCATCATGAATAACTCATATCGGTTCTCTTGTCCAAGATATTTTCTTCAACACCCTGTTCCTGGAGCATTCTTCCCTAAATCAATTTTCAGAAAGAGTATGTCAGCATATTGTCCATCGATTACACTGGTATCATGTTACATTGCAGCCCTAGATCAATATCATGTTGTGTCCTTCAAGCATGATGTTGATCTAGAATATTAATTTACGTTCCCAACATCACTCATTACTATTCCCAACATCATCCACTTAAAATTATCAATCATATTATCATTTTAGTGAAGCCCAGAAAATCAAAGATATAGACAAATATTATGTTGCTCCTTCTACTCCATCACACTTTCCTCACATCAACAAACTGACCTCCTCACTGAACCTCCCGAATTCTCCACAAGCACTCCCAAACTTCCTCCATATTCTCATTTGAAATAACAACTTATCTTCTATATTTATACCTTTTCTTCTCTTGGATTTAAGGAGGCTGACATGTCTCTTTAAATTAAATAAATAGTTTTTTATTTCCATGTCTTAGGAGGCCGACTTCATCACCAATTTATTTTTGTTATCGTCGACCAAAATTTATTTAATTTTCCACATCATCATCATTTTAATTTTATTTTTTATGCGAAGACTTGGCCTTCTCTTATGCACGCATACCCTTCTTCAACTGCTCGTATGGGGGTCTTTGATCTTCCAATAAGTATTCCTGCATTGTCCATCTTCAAGGTGTCAGTAGGTGATGTATTCAGATGTCTGCAAGGGCTCTCTAGATGCTCAACTCCTCATTTGAGCCATCAAATATGCCCACAAATCCCACAAATTCTCGTAGCAAGTCCTTCCTTATGCCTTCTATAACACCCCAGTTTTGACCTCGTTTGCATTAAAAATGTATATGATGTATATATTGTAATTAATCGTGGTGTGGAGATAAAGGCAAAAGCCCCACCATCGATTTAATGTTTTATGTTCCGACGATTAAAATCGTTGTCGATGGTATATCATGCTATCCAACACATTATAATTTTTTGCATCATGTAAATATGCATTTTAATTAAAAATACCCACAACCAGCTATGTCAATGCAAGCATAATGAAAAGGGCATGATTTCCTAAGGATAAGGAGGGGGAAATATCTAACCCTTGGTAGCCATTGGGGAACAACCAAGTGTCAATTGATAAACCCATTTAGTTGTCACCTATCTTTTGTCTTACTCACCCTTTATCCATTGTCTCATTCAACAACCTTTTTGTCTTATTCTTGTCTCAACTACCAACTTAAATACTTTGGAGTTAGTTGGGGCAGTTATTGCATGGGAAATGGTGTGTGGCATGACTGTCAGTATTTTCCCACACGCACACTCCACCAAGTAGCACATTCATCCTCATGTGGGCAAGAGGAGAAGGGACCACGACCCCCCATTCACAAGTTTTTATCACGCAGAGAGCTGGGAGAGCTGCTTCACCTTCACGGTTTTGTTGTTGGTAGTTCTCATTCATGATTTTGGGCCCTGGACATTTTCCCTCATCATCAGGCATCCACGTTGGGCTCTTTCTCTAAAACGGTTGGAAGTTTGCTGTGTGTGAATTTCGTTTTTGGGATTTTGTTGTGTGTAGTTCTCTTCACGTTGTGGGTCTGGGAAGGTGAATTCACCTTCACGTAGGTTGTATTCCTTTCCTCACACAGCTGGGATCCCCACAAATTTAGGGTTGTTGTGGGTTGTTGTTGATTTGTTTTGGCCATGATAGGGCCAAGAACGACTCTAGAGTCGAATTGTTCAATTTGAGCTGTGTATTTTAGTCATGTTGGAAATTAGTATAAATAAAGAGATGAACTCTCTATTTATCACACACTCATCCACACTCAGTTGTAGCACATAGATGAGGAAGAGAAAGACACTGGGGCAAAGAAGAAAGACGTTACTGCTGTCAGGAGATCATCTTACTGTTTTGGGGGTTTTACTTTTGGTGTTGATTCTATCTCTGAGGAAGTTGCGGGGTTTTCTCCATTTATGGTTTCCCCGAGGAAAAACACTGTGTTCATTGTCTCTTGTGTTTGATTGCTGTACTTGTTGTTCTCTCAGTTAAATATCCTAACATAATGCTAGCTTGAATGTTTAAAAACTAACATGGTATCAGATCTAACCTAAGAAGAATACGCTCTACAAATATGGGAACTAGGGATTCCTACTTTGTGGATCTCTCTCCATATATTTTCAGAAAAATAAGGTCGAAATAACTCTCCTCCCTAGGGAACATATTTATGTCGAAGAAGAATCCAATTATGAGGTTTATCAGTTTTGGACCTGACACTACTACCAGAAATTAGGGCTTTTCATAGAAGATAAATTTTTCAGTGAGCCGAGGCTTGGATTGATCTCCTCCCTAAAATAGAAGTTAGGGATCAAATTCAAAGCAATTGGTTGGACAGAACTCTGGAAAAGCAAAACCCTAATCTGCTCCTGAACCATCTCTACAGGATTTCAGCTCCAACTCTAGATCTGACATCTTGACCTGGTAAGATCTAAATATTTTGTATTTCCATTTGAGGTTCTTAGTTAAAGATATCTCATCATACCAAGCTTGATGAAAAGCTTGAGGGAGATGATAACTTTTGAGCTTGGAAGTATAGGATTGCCCTAGTCTTGGAAGAAAATGAGTTGGACTCCTATATCAATGAGGAGGTTCCAGTTCCAGAGGGAGATGAGGCAAAGGCCTTACATAATAAGAAGTTGGTTATGGCAAAGAGGACCATTGCTGATTCTATCAAGGATCACCTCATACCACAGGTGTCCTCCCTAAAGACACCTAAAGCTATGTTTGATGCCCTAACCAAATTGTTTGAAGGAAGAACATAAACCGAAAGATGACTATGAGAAACCAACTGAAGAATGTGAAGATTCAGAATGCAAAAGCAATCCATTATTTCTTCACAAGAGTTTCTCAGATCAAGGAACAACTGGAAACAATATATGAAGAAGTGGAAAATGCAGAGATTGTGATGACTACCCTGAATAGTCTCCCTAGATCACGGGATTCCTTTATTCAAGGGATCTGTGCTAGAAAGAAGTTGAGTCAAGTTCAATAGACTATGGGAAGAGTGCTCTCAAGAAGAAGCTCAGATAGTAGCTTGATATGAGAAGATGGGAAGTGAAGATCAAGCTCTCACAATACACTACAAGACAACCAAAAGAAGATATCATCACTCCAGAGGTAAGCACTCTCACAAAGATAAGACTAGAAAAGATTTGTCTAAAATCAGATGTTATACATGTGATGAAGTAGGAAACTTTTGCAAGAAATTGTCCTAAAAGACAGAATAAGAAAAAGAGCAACAAAAGAAGACATCATGCTCATGCTACAGAGGATGATGAACCATCCAAGAAAAGAACCAGATATGAAAGTGAAGATTCTTCAAGCGAGGGAGAATATATTTTTATTTCCACTCTCACAGGAAACATCACTCATGGAAGCAATGATTGGCTAATAGATAGCGGGGCTTCCAAACATATTGTCAAATCCCAAAAATTTCCAAAAATTTAAAATTTTTGAGAAATACAGAAAATATTCATTAATGCAGTCAACTAATTGTTTTAATTAGTTATATGTTAATGATTTCATAATCTGAATTATCTACTTGATTATGTTTATTTTATAGAATAATTCTTTTTCAGTTTAATGACTTTTTTTTCTTTGCGACCACAAGGTGGGACTGTCTTGGTATTCTGGGCTTACTTAGATTTTGAGCTAATGCAGAAAGTTTACCTGCTCTTACAGCTTTACAGGTAAGAAAGATCTGGTGCTGCTTCTCAATAGTCATTACGCATACAGATATATGTTCGTTGCAAAAATAATAGCTTAGTAAAAGAATACAATTGCTATTCAAATTCAAATGCTTTATGAGGTAAAACCATTAAATCGTTATTCTTTTTTTTAAAAGACGCCATGGAAACGAGATTCAGTCCTATCAGTATTGATGACAGTTGCTTTCTCTCTCTATTCGTAGTTTATAGTTTTTATTACGTACTAAACTCTGCGATGCTTATCAATGTTTACCAAGGTCGTCGTGTGTACATGTCTTAAATCTTTCTTTACATGCAGACTAAAAGATGGCAGGATTATTACATTAAGGGTCTATCTTAAGTTATGAACATATACTATTTACGTCATGATAGATTTGGTTACTCCTTGTGATAAGTAATGCACATTGATAAATGAGTTTTTGTACCAATATTCCAACTTCTAAAGCTTTGAAGTTTTAAAGGAATTAAAACATTATTATATGCTGCTCTCAAAAAGAGTTAAGTTAGTGTTGATGCATTGAGTTCTTTTACACATAACTTAATTGGAAGATTTTGTCCAGTTATGGTTATTAAACATCAAAGGTTACCTATTGTCAAATTTGATAGTTACTATAATGCTTAACACTTTTGTTTGCAAACTTAATAGTTTAAACAAAAATAATACTAAAAGGTATAACTAGAGTTGATCTCACAAGATGGATATTCATCATAACTAGGTCTTATGAAATTCCTTTTTACAGTTATTAAAAGGCATAATTTTAATGGATTTATAATCATTTGAAAGAATGAATGGCATATTAGTATAAAAGATGGGTCATTTTATCGACCACGCCCTTGATGAGTTTTTATAGCATAACTCTATATTAATGAATATTTTGTTTAATGATAAGTGGAATAACCCTTGCCATAGTTATAATAAATTGTTGAAAGACTACTTTGCAACGCATAAATATAAGGGTCATGAAAAAGTTTAAAACTTTGATCTTTGATAGAATTATAATCGTTGGTATGAATGATCATCGTTTTTGTATAATGGATGGGTCGTAGTGTTTGACTATACCATGAACAAGTTTTAAAACCTAGTCAATATAATAAAGTGTTGTTGTTTCCAATCCAACGTGCAAGCTAGGTTGACTTCGGGGGTAAGGATTATGGTGGAACTTCGAAATCCCGCAAATGATTGAAATGATGGTATTCTTTTGAATGCTCACTGGTACTATAGGGACTAGCCACTGCATGCAAATAATTTGTTTGGTGAACGTGGCATCATTACAACCAAGTGTTGTGTAGTTAAAAGGGTATTGGAAAACCCTAGACTTGTCATTCTTCCATTGTTTTCGGCCTCCGGCCGCTATGCTACTGCATTTGCCACTCTGCTACTGAGTTTGTTGACTACCTTATTGCTCTACAAGTTATCACTGGTAGTCTCCTGGATTTCTTCCTTTTTTCCTGCCAGTTGTGGGCTCACCCTACATGTTCAACAGAGAAGAGTTGTAAACATTTGATTTCTGTTGGTAGTGGTTGTTGGTTTTCCTTCAAGGTTTATCCTTCGCTGCTTGCTCCTTTCAGTAATCTTCAGTCTACAAGTGTATTTTCTCCCGTGGCTCATTAGTGAGCGTAGCGACTTCCCCTCTTGAGTTTTCTTTGGTATTAGGGTTTCGTCGCAGGGTGGTTTCTTTGGCTAGAAATAAGTGACGGCTCAAGCGTTTTTCTTGCTTGGCTTGCTGCGCCTACTCTCAGTCACTGTTGGTTGTTTACTGTCTTAGTAAACTCCTTCTTTCTTACAGTAGATGAAGGGTTTAATCCTCCTCACGTTCGTGGTTTCTCTACTACTTGTGGGTGGTCGCGTTTCCATGAAAATCTGAAGTAAGAACTGATAAATATATCTGCATTTTCTTTATATTTCTGTTTCGTCACTTGTCTGCTTAAGTAAAAGAAGAGTATTGACAATATCTGTTTGATGTCACATAGGTATCAGTTCGTCCTATCGCATGGTTGGTACGAGGTTGTGGCAACTGTTTGCTCACGGGTAAGCCTTGGATATCCCATGGTAGTTCTTCCTTGTTCAGTCCCTTATGGGACATTTGATGGTTGGTTGCCATGGCTTGCAAACCCTAGTGGTTTTGGTTTAGGCTAGGTTAACTTGGTTTGCTGTTCTTTGTTGATGTTAAAACCCATGTGGGGTTTCTAGCTTAGGCCGTGACTGTAAATTTTGATTTTTGATCTATTTACTTGTGTATATAAAGATAGATGAAAGAAAGGCTGATGAAGCCATACTCTGTTGACTTTTAGAAGTTGAGAAGCGTTTGGAAAGAGCTTAAACTCTTTGGTTTTATACCTCTGTTGTAATTTTGAGATAATAGGGTTTTTACCCTAACTTGGCAATATGAAAAGTATTTACTATTTCTTTAAATTATCTTTTATTTACAATGTACTACTGTAATTTAATTGATTATTAATTTCTATTGTGCAATGGATGGTTGAGCTTGGTGAGTCGAGCATGTCTATACTCTGTTAGATGAATTCCTGCAAGTTAGTATATTTAAATTTACCTTGTAAATTATTTAGGATAAATGTATAATGTTTTTATATGAACTTACCTTAACGCAATCTGTTCTAGTAAGGTTATAAATATGGTTTTGTATTTGTTAACCTTAAGAAATTGTGTAATTTAATATTTTTAGAATTGTACTTATGTAACTAATAGTTACATCTTTAAAGTACATAATTTATATTTACTTGTTATTTATTATAAAGAAATAAGAATATTATTTTACCTGCAAGTAAATATTGTTCCTATAATTATATATATTATCTTTATATTCGGCCTATTTATGAAGTATATAGATAGGAAAATGTTTTGTTGTTGTAGTTTTATTCTCTCTATACTAAGTAATTTATAAAGAATTCCTCTTGTATCTATATTGCCTACTTAGATTATAACACTAGAATTTATAAATAAAGGTAATAACAATTAACTGTATTTCTTCCTTTGAGTAATTAGTAGTGTTGTTTAAATTTCTTACTTGCAGTTTGGTTACTATAATTGTTATAGCGGATTTCACCACACTAGGTGAATCACACTTTGTATGGCCTTCCCCTGTCCTGTTGCAGACTCTTTGGACCCCATGGACCACATTTTATCCTTTGATGTTACCTTTATCATCCCTAAAAACTTAATAAAGAATGATATACGCGGCTTTTACCCCGATAACTGCGTACATCGGGATGTGTGCATAAATCCAAATCCTTTTCGAGTTTTCCTTGACTTGGATCCGACTCATTCGACTCCTGGCCTTCCATATGCCTTGAGATCGCTCGGATTCGACCCTTAATTATCCCATGTGAAGCTATATAAGGAATCCCTTGGTACATTGAAGAGATATACAGAGATTGGATCAAGGAAACTATAGTCCATTGTTGCCAGAACTATACTTGAGTCTGCATCCCTTTGTCCCTTGGAGCACTATTGTGCTCTTCCCAATCTTTCTTTGTACTAGTGAGCTTGCTATCAAGAGATGGAGGATTGAGGTGGTGGAGGCCCAAGTGGGGGATTCAGTTTCTCCGATTCGCAGACGTGCCGTCAGAGGTTGTATCTATCTTGTAATCTCTGATTGATATTAATAAGAAACATCTTTTCCTGTCCAATGATGTGTATTTGATTTCATGTTGTATCCATTGGAATGTATCAAATGCTTTTAAATTATGGATTTTATATATGCTAGAATAGTTCTAACACCATGATATAGTATGCTTGTATTGTTTACTTGTTGTTGAGGAAGGATTATATCAATTCAAGATGAAAGTTGGAAAGCTCAACGGGGATCTACTTTAGCCTTCCGGAATAAGGTACGAGGTCCGATCCTTTAGTGTTAGACGTTTTATTTCTATTGCATATTGGGAAAGATGGTGTTCTGGAGTCAAGTCTGTCTGTTGTGGTACCCCAAGCCATAGGAATTTCTCTTCATAACAGAATTGGTGACTCCGCTGGGGAGTTCCTGGTAGTTGTCCTTTGGGCCTGATTTTCTTGGCATTCAATGTACTTGAATTGCTCTTTCTCTCTTGTTTCTGTGTCAGGACTGGGGGCATGTATTCCTGGTAGAGTCTGATTGGAGTAAATTCTGTCTCAGTCTGCCTATTTGCCTTGTTTTATGCACCTTTTTCTTCCTGTACGTGGGTTTTTAAATTACAGTTGCGTATACACGCGGGTTTACTGCGAACAGTCGCGTATACCCTGGTTTTTACTTTTTTGTGGAAGATAGTGGGTTGCTGGATGAATGCTGTTAGTTGCTGAGTCTCCTTTCGCACTGCCTGAGTCTGTTTTGACCTCTGTTTCTAACCGGAAACGTTTTTTTTTAGCCTAAATATATATTTTTTTAGGAAAGTTCTTGTCATGGCATTTTCGATTTTTTGTTTGAGATTAGTGCATTAGAGTTCTTTTACCTTGGTCTGTTGCTTGGATGCTATTTATGTGTGCTTGCAGAGTCTGAGGGTGGTAGAATCATTCTTTTGCTTTTGCATCTCTTATATTCAAAAAATACAAAAATATTTGCTTATCATTATGCATTGCATTTTGCACTTAGCATTGTACTTGCACTAGTTCTAGATTTGCTTTGGAGTACTAGTTAGGAATTCATATAGGAAAATTTGCATTGCATTTGAAGAAAAATTGTGCGTTCACGTAGTACGCATACCCTATTTTCATGGACACAATGCATTTGTATTGATTGTTACGGTGTGCATTTTACTTCTTGTTGCGTCATAACACCACTAGTTGCACGACCATATCCTATTTTTGAGTAATAAAGCCAACTAAAATCAACGCTAATTAAAATGAATTACACTCTTTTCTTTTATAGGGTGCACCAACAAGCTTAGGTTTTAGGATCTTGGAATAGTTCATTGTGAGTTAATTCTCCAAGATCACTAAAAAACAACAACTAGGTGTCTGTCCAGGGAGTGTGTGAAATCCTTGGTATAACCGACGTTCTCAGGAAGCTCCTCTCAAAAGGGAGTCAAGCACTAGGCAGCGTGAGCGGTTGTTGATTGGGATAACCCTTGGTCAGTAACTGTGTAGCACCGATGATATAGCCAGGATTGTATTCATATCTGGGGGCTCTTTCGAAAGTTTTGGGCTTTGCTACCCTACCCATACGGTCAATCCCACCTGCGACTGTCTGCTTGAGCATTGATTATATTGAGGTGACCTTAGTGACCTTACCTAGGATATCGAGGGGGTACGTGTAGAGGTTATTTTGCATGTGTCCCAGTCAGGTTGGGGTCGGACAGCACAATCGTTTTACACGTTGAAGCTGAGGGCCACAATAATTGGTTTCGTACCTCCGCTTGTGGTGACAAGGGCCTCTCAAGCCTCTCCTAGGAGAGATATACCAGCCACATACGGGAGCTCACTTATCCAGCCCTTGTTTGCTTGCATTTGGCTTTAGATTTATTAGTGATTTCTCTGTGCACGCTAGTTGGCCTAGGGTTTATGTAGATAGAGAGTCTTTGCTATTTGTTGAGTCATTATGGATTCGAGTGCGGCTCCATGCCGTTCTCATCAGTTAAGAGGCCTTCCACCTTCTTCTTCTCCTCCTCCTTTGGGAGAGAGACCTAGGCGGACTATGTCACACACTGATTCACACACCATGGAGGATCATTCAGAGACTATTCCTGAGCCACCTCCTCCCATTCGTGTTGACGATGGGGATTTTACTCCTACATATGATCCTTCACCTGACCTAGTTGAGTTTGGTCCCGTGATTTCCCAAATAGGATCTTTGCATAATAGACCTACTCTCCCTAGGGATGATTCCCTGTTGACACATTACCGGTATGGAATGCCGAAAGATGCCGAGACTCACTTTGAACCTGCCAGTACTAGTTACAGTGGTTATGTTACGACTGGTTTTTCTATGCATGATTTGGCATTTCATGTCGAATCCGATTTTGAACCTAGCACTATTCCTGGGGGGAATCCCATTCCTTACCTTGAGGAGAGGTTTGGGAGTACTAGTCACATTGCACCTTCCGTCCCAGTGGTGGAAGCTACCTCTCATATCCCTCCTAGGTCTAGGGTTAGCGATCCCATTAGGATACCAGGTCCTAGATGAGTGATGATAGGCACTAGTACATATCTTATCACTGAGATCCCTTCGTCCTCAGTTCTGAGTTCTTCAAATGTACATCCTCCACCTTCTTCATGTGGTCCTTCGAGTCGATATATGACTACGAGTCAGGTCTGTACTGTGGTCACTAGACTAGTTGTGTCTCAAGTTCATATACCACCCGTTGCTTCAGGAGGCTATATTCACCCGTCTAGTGGTCAGCTTGTCACGTCGGGAGCATATATACCTACTTCTGGCATGTATGTTCCCCCTTCCGGAACTTCTATTCCTATCTACGGAGTGTCCCATGGGACATCGCATGCGATGACCTATGGACCCTATTATGGGACATAGTATGGATAGGTTTCTTCACCTTATAGAGGCGGGTATCAACAACCTGCTTATTCTCCCAACTATGGCTTTGTAGCTCCTACTAGACAAGGTCCACCTTACTATGGTACTTCCACGCCACCCTATACGGGTCAGACAGGAGGAGGACACTATGGCCAAGGCCATGGTGGTGCCCAAACCTATGTGAATCAGGGAGCGGTCCATCGACCTCATCATGCTAAGCTCCCTTTCCTCGCGACGCTCAACCTTCCTGACTTATCAAGACTTATGAATGATCTTGTTGCTCATGACCTGGCTTGGCTAGCTGTCCCTACCAAGCTTCCTTTGGATATACCTAAATTCGAAGGAAAACCGGGAGAGGATCCGAGTGAACATGTTACCACGTTTCACCTTTGGCGCTCTTCGAATTCGTTACATCAGGACTCAGTCCGCTTGTGACTATTTCAACGCACCCTCTATGAAATGGTACATAGAGTTACCAAAGGGAGCCTTTACCTTGTTTGACGACCTTGTGATGACTTTCCTTAATCACTTCCAGCTACCAGTATGGTATGATGTTGGTACTGAACTCTTGTCGACATTTCGGCAAGATAAAGCCACCCATATTTCGGATCATATTCAGGAGTGGCGTAGACGGAAGAGATTAATTAAATCCTTTATACCGCCGGAGTTCCTTCTCGAGTGGTTCCTCAAGTCTTTATTGCCATATATTTCGAAGTATGTTTCCACATCCGGAGTGCAGAATGAGGAACAAGCCATCTTTATGGCGCAGGAACTGGACTTGGTGTATGCTCAGTCCGGTTTGTTGTATGAGATTATTCCCGACGCTCCTCATTCTAGTTTCGATCCCAAGGCCAAACCTGGACCACATGCCGATGGCATTGTGGGATGTGCAAGTGCCAAACCTGCAGATTCGGTTGCAAAACAAGTTAGTCAGTTGTCGCTCAACCAATCTGCTTTGGGTCAAGCTATGGCTTCGACTCAACCCGCCCAAACGGTGAGTGTACTTTCTGTGCAATCGTCAGACCAGAAGGGTAACCAGCAGCTCGGACGGAATAAGAAAAAGGGCAAGAATAATAATCGAAAGGGTGGGAATAAAAATGAAAATGCTACTAATAATGGCAAAAACGGTCAGAATGTTGGGGGGGACAAGAAAGCAAAGCGTAAAGTTAAATTCCCTTGCAAGCTATGTAAGGAAGATCATCTCACTTACTTTTGCCCTAGAATTGATGAAGCTTCGAGGCTGTTAGCACAAGGCCCAACTGTGCTAACGAACCCTTTACCGCATAACCAAAATATGAACTCGAAGTCCCAGGAGCAATCTAGTACGAATGATCCATCTGAGACTAGTGCTCATGGGTGCATTAACATGGTTCATGCTGCTAAGATTGTGACTCAGGAGAAAGATTATGGATCGTCACAACCCGGCCCAGGAAAAGAACCTGAACCACTAGGAACTCCTTTGCGCATTGAGAAACCGGCCGATAAACCGGTGGATAAACCTATGGATAAACCTGAAGCTGCACCTCGCATTCCTAAGGGGGTACTTAAGCACTCGGGGCATAATCCAAATGCTTGAGCCACCCAGAACTATTCAGTTGTCGAGGAATTGGGCCATACTCCTTGTGCAATGTCTGCATTGGAGGTGCTTCAAAGTTGTCCTTCGCAAAGGAAGGCTTTGCTTTCTGCTCTTGGTGTAAATGGTGATGATTCTTCCACAATGATCAAGTTTGAAACCGCAGGACATCAGCCTCGCTTTCCCTACTATGTGTCGCTTTTAGTACACGTAGAATATCTTAATATGATTGTCAAGCGCACTGTGATTGATGAGGGCGCTGCTGCTTCTGTGATGTCCTTGTCTTGTTGGAAGGGTCTAGGTTCTCCTGAGCTGTCAAAATCAGTGACCATGTTAACTGCTTTTGATGGGAGATCTTTTAGGCCACACGGCATCCTTCCCTCTCTTAAGGTCCGTTTGGGGGGGAAGACCATTGCGATAGAGGTTGAGGTGGTTGATGCGCCACTCGACTACAATCTCTTGCTGGGTCGGAATTGGATGTATAGTATGCAAGCCATTGCGTCTTCCTTGTTCCGCGTTGTATGCTTTCCTTATAATGGGAAGATTGTAACGATTGATCAGATGTCATTCAAGAATTCCCCTGTCACCGCATCTTCGGGAGCTTCGGTCCTGATCGTTGAACACTCTCAGCCAGCAACTGGGAGTGTGGGTGTAGGTATGTATCCATCCCTTATGGGAAGCTTTAGTTGTCCTGCACCGGTCCTCATGATAGGATCTAGTTTTGATAAGGCTTCATCTTCTACGACCTCGGTGTCTTTTCACACGACTCATATGGGAAATCCTTGGGTTCTTCCTACACCGAGTACCTCTAGTGAGCCTGTCGAAACCAACGTGTTGCTTCCTGCAACCATGATTGCTTATCAAGCTAGTATTCCGAGTGTTGCAGAGCCTTGTTATTCCTCTTCCCGGATAGAGGAGGAAGACCCCTATGTGCTGCCGGCATGGGCAGTACAGTCTTCTCATGCCCACGATTGCCTAGATACGGTTTTCCCTTCCGATGAAGCAATCATCGAGGCTATGTTGGGTGTTGAGCCGCCATGGGAGGAACTTCATCATAGATCATATTTCCTTCCACTGCTTTACCGTTTGGAGCATGAGGATTATAGGGAGATTCTTAGTCAGAGACTTGGTAGCCCCATGGTTCCATTAAGCTCTCCTAGTCAGATGGCTGATGGAAACATGGCGAACATATCTTCTACGATTGCTATCAACATCTCTCGAAATCCTAGCACCATTGAGAATGTGTATCTTGGAGCGGAATGTTCCCAAGCAGATATTCTCGAGTATACCGAGCTATTCAAGGAGTTTTGTGATGTTTTTGCTTGGTCTTATGATGAGATGCCAGGTATCGACCCTCGAATTGTCAAACATGAAATTAAGACTTATCCCAATGCTAAGCCTGTTCGACAGCATTTACGCACCGTGAATCCTAGAAAAGCACCCGCCATTAAGGCAGAGATAGAGAAATTGTTGAAAGCTGGTTTCATCTATCCCGTTCCCTTGACGGAGTGGGTTTCAAACCCCGTTCCGGTGGATAAGAAGCAGGGAGCGATCCAAATATGCACTAATTTCTGTGATTTAAATCATGCCTGTCGTAAGGATAACTTCCCCACACCATTTATAGATCAGATTTTGGATGAGTGTGTGGGTAGCGAGGTGTCCTCCTTTATGGACGGCTTTTCCGGGTATACTCAGATTCAGATAAAACTTGAGGACCAACACAAGACTGCATTTATTTGTCATTGGGGAACGTTTGCATATCGAAAAATGCCTTTCAGCCTTAAAAACGCCGGAGCTACATTTCAGCGGGCCATGACCTTGATCTTTCATGATCTCAAGTCCATTATTGAAGTATTTTTGGATGATCTCGCTGCTCATTCTCGTATGAGAATGTGTCATCCTTATCACTTGAGATTAGTGTTCGAAAGATGCCGGCATTATTTGGTTCAATTAAACCCTCATAAGGCTCCCCACCTTCTCTGTCTCCGGGTAGTAGTATATCGCTACGTACTCATCAATAGTAAGCCCGCCGCCTGGCCCACCTCTGAAACGAAGGTTCACCACCTCCCCCTGTCTCGATAGACCTGTAATGAAGTAGATGTCTTCCACCTCTATGGTGAGAGACATCCCGTCTATCCTAAAAGACTCTGAGTCTGGATCCCAATAATCCACTAGCATCTCTAGAAGTCTTGGTTTGGCCCTCAAACCACCAAGACACCAGAACTTATAGAGTCCACATACTCAGAGAGCTTGTTGTGCCCTTGCATCGGCCCTGACAGCTTCCTCTACTTCACCGTGCTCACGCTCTCTCCATTCAAGCACCATCTTGCATGAGAAAGTGACCAATTGTCCATTAGATTCTTCAAAATCCATTTGTGCGGCGTCATACGCGACTGTTTTGCAAACAGCTGCGTATGTACACGAGTTCTGGCCTCTTTTCCACATATAGCCAGCCCTATAAAAGGAAAAAGCCTCAATACCCACGTGGGCCACAACGCACATGTAGAGTTGGATTTTACACCTCATTTGACCATGAAAACTTGAAAAAATTGTATTGAAATGCAAGATGAGAGCATGAGTAACTACCTCGAAGAAACGGTTGCGAATTCCACCGGCTGGATCTCTTGGAATTTGCAATTGAAAATCAAAGCTCCAATGGGTAAAAGTTTCAAATGATTTCTATTTCTTACTATTTATAGAAAAATTTTCAAATATTTGAAAATTTTTACCCCCTTTTATATATTTTTGACCGTTTATAACCATTTTGGACTGTTTCTGACATAATTTGTGATGTAGAAGACCGTTTTCAGTGCCGTTTCAGCCGTTGGATTGACCCATTCGTACTGTTCACAGGTATAACATCTACACTGGCATATAGTTTAGGTTCACCACCGTTTGCATTTTGCATGACCTTATGACCATGTCACCATCACCTTAGGTACGAACCCACTCTATTATGTCACAGAACCCTCTTGCTGCTATAGAAGTGGCATGATACGAGTGGTAGAGCTTCCCCTTACATGGGTACCCTAGTTAGCGCCTTATTTGCATTTGGTGCCCATGCTGATGTTTCCTCCTTTTAGAGTGTGGGAGTCCGTTGTATAGTACCGCCATGACATTTAGCAAGAGCCTCATACTCCTCTTGATCTTATGCTGGCCTGTTTCCCTCCGGACTCCCCTTATGTCAAGTTGTGAATGCATTATCATGAGCTTTTCCTACCTTATTGAGCTTTATGTCGGCTCTCTTGACATTGCGTTTCAGCCATATAGCCCGAGCTTGTCTCATGTCTAGCCATGCAGAGCCATCTTTTATATCCTTCGTAGCTTGATTTCCCTGTTTACTGGGAGGGGATTTTCCCCCGAGTGTCGATATACTACACATGTGTCCTTGCATTGAGCATAGGTATGTTCCACTACTTGGAACTAGTTTGTTTTCCCTGATGACACTCGTATCCTCCTAGTTTGTAACTATAAAGCTAGTTTATTCTTTTTTCAAGATTTTCAAATAACTGAAAAAGTCCAAAAAAATCAAAAAACCAAAAAGTCGGACAAGGAAATATGTTATCTTTGGCAGCTGTCGAGTCGTGTCACCTTCGAACAGAGCACTGTATATCACATCCATTGGTTGGGTTATAGTTTGACTTTAGGAGCTGTACTCGTTTATCTGAGTTTATCTCCATCGACTGGTTAAGCTTCCAGTCCCTATGGAGCCTTTGTTGATGCCTCCTGTGTCACAGAGATGTCCCAGTTTGCATATCGAGTCTATGCTGCCTTCATTCAGTCACCATATGCCGTTATTCTCTTGTTCGAAGGAAGTTGAAATCTGTGTCGACCATTCCTCAGTTATCTTGACTTTGCATGTCGGCCATTCCCGGTACAGTTACTAGTTCGTGCACCTTATGATCAAGTCCTTCCACATTAGACAGATTTGCTGAGTACCTCATGTTGGATGATGGGGGATGCCTTAATGCCCTCCTTCCAACGGATTTCATCCCATCGAATTCAGATCATCTATTCTGGGATCAGAATCTAGAGTCCTTTTGAGTGCCTTGAGACTTGCAGTCATCAGTGGCAGGTTCTCTTGCCATCGACATTTTCTTGGGAATACATCAATGCCCCCTGATCAATGGATTCTCTCAAGTGTTCGACCTCAACACATTTATTCACACTTGTTAGTTTGCACTCTAGTACCTTGATTCCCATTTTCATTATCGGTGGGTAATCTCACGTCTGTTAACGGTATACATCAATGACCGGTAATCAGACGATGGACTACTATGTTTGACATCGACACCTCTATTCGCATAGTAGGACATGTACTCGTAGCGGTTTGTGTAGAATAATTTCCATATTGGTGGCATCTCTTATATGCTACCTCCTTGATCATGCCAGTGTTCATGAGATTTCAGCTCTCGTGACTTGATCCAGTGTATGTCAGACATTTTCAGCCTATGGAGATCTTGATCTATTGTATATCTTCAGCCTATGGAGATCATGATCTGTTCTATATTGTATATCTTCATCATGGAGATTCTGATATATGTATATTGTACGTGGCGATGACCACATATGTATCATGCATCATGCCTATTCATGGCCATTGTACTCTTATGTATCTGGGACTACTATATGTACTTGCAGTTATATGCAGAGTTGCATTATGGTGCTATGCTGATTGGGTGGCTGGTCTTCCATTTGGGTACCTTCATCACTCCACTTATGGGATGGACTTATAATGTATTTCGGCCATCGTATGACCCCTCCGACCTCACACATTAGGGGGCATCTGTTATAGCGGATTTCACCACACTAGGTGAATCACACTTTGTATGGCCTTCCCCTGTCCCATTGTAGACTCTTTGGACCCCATGGACCACATTTTATCCTTTGATGTTACCTTTATCATCCCTAAAAACTATATAAAGAATGATATACGTGGCTTTTACCCCGATAACCGCGTACATCGGGATGTGTGCATAAATCCAAATCCTTTTGGAGTTTTCCTTGACTTGGATCCGACTCATTTGACTCCTGGCCTTCCATATTCCTTGAGATCGCTCGGATTCGACCCTTCAATATCCCATGTGAAGCTATAAGGAACCCCTTGGTACATTGAAGAGATATAGAGAGATTGGAGCAAGGAAACTATAGTCCATTGTTGCCAGAACTATAGTTGAGTCTGCATCCCTTTGTCCCTTGGAGCATTGTTGTGTTCTTCCCAAGCTTGCCTTGTACTAGTGAGCTTGCTATCGAGAGATGGAGGATTGAGGTGGTGGAGGCCCAAGTGGGGGATTCAGTTTCTCCGATTCGCAGACGTGCCATCAGAGGTTGTATCTATCTTGTAATCTCTGATTGATATTAATAAGAAACATCTTTTCCTGTCTAATGATGTGTATTTGATTTCATGTTGTATCCATTGGAATGTATCAAATGCTTTTACATTATGGATTTTATATATGCTAGAATAGTTATAACACCATGATATATTATGCTTGTATTGTTTACTTGTTGTTGAGGCAGGATTATATCAATTCAAGCTGAAAGCTGGAAAGCTCAACGGGGATCTACTTCAGCCTTTCAGAATAAGGTATGAGGTCCGATCCTTTAGTGTTAGACATTTTATTTCTATTGCATATTGGGAAATATGGTGTTCTGGAGTCAAGTCTGTCTGTTGTGGTACCCCAAGCCATAGGAATTTCTCTCCATAACAATAATACAGTGGTTATTTATCCTAATAGGAAAGAAATAAACTGTGGAGTTGAAAGACCTTTTTGTTTAACCTAACCCTACACATTTGAACTACTATCCTCCTTTACTTTGGCTTCAAATAGATATAAAGGTTACTAAAATGAATGCTGTAGAACTGTTTTATCTACCCAAACATACTACTATTAGTATAATGATAAATATTCTTTTCCTTTTTTAATAATCTGACATTCACAGTCTAGGTCTAACACTACTCCATATACAGACTAATATTTCTTCTGATAACACTAAAAGAAAACATTCTCATAAACAAACTATCATCTTATTTTCTATTTACATCATACTTTCTTCATTTAAATACACCACCTGTGCTAGAGTATGATCTGGATTACTCTAGATGGGAAAAAACACAGGTAGAGTTTGTTTCTCATTAAGCATAATTTCATAACTAAAAAAACCAAGATAGTCTATCCTCTAAGTTTTTACATCATAAACTACAAATGCATCAATCAATCACACACAAATAATAACACAGAAATTAATGGATGGCAGAACCAGTTCTCACAGCTTGGTTGACAACAGTAATGGGAGGCCGTTCCTCCCTACCAACTCCTGGAGAGCGCTCAAACAGCGACTCCTCAGGACCCCTGAGCCTGCTCTGGTCTCCCTGGATAGAATTAGGTGCAGCAAATAATCAGGTACTAGTCCTGAGACTCAATACTAGTCCTGAACTTTGTCAGTCAAATCTCTCAGCTAGAAAGCTCTATAAGATCAAGTTACTGCAGTTAATCTCTGAAACACCTTCCTTACAGTTTCCTTTTTTCCTCAATGAATTCCTTGAAGTGCATTCCTCCTGAATGATTCTTCTCTTGGAAAATATCTGAGCAGCCTCAGCTCTCTACATTGGGTACTTTTAAAAGATTGCCGAGGTCTTTTTAGGTTGGTTGTCATTAATTGAGCCACCTGCTCTGATCCCACTTTCTTGGGGGATCATGACCCCAAATGTAGGGAAGTTTCCACCTGCAACATAGGAAGTGTTCAAGGATGCTGCCACTTGTCTTTTTCTCTCGACCTAGTTCCTTCCACCAGTTTGACCAGTAACACTCTTATTAACATCTCTCCTAAGCTGTTGTTTCCACTTTTTATTTATTAAAAATAAATATTCAGAATTACATTCCACATCTTTTGACTCTGCTGAGTCATCAGTTTCAACTTAGCATTAAATTTAACATAATGTCTTAGGAATCAAATTAAAACAAATAATATTATTTTACAAAATTGGGGTATGTGACATACACGCCCCCTTAAAATGTAACATCGTCCTCGATGTTACTTATTCTTCATCCTCCGAAGTCCCTTGGAATAGATTTGGGTATGCTTCCCGCATCTTACTTTTTAGTTCCCAGGTGGCTTCTTCAGGACTAAGGTGCTTCCATTGCACCTTCACCTGTCTAATGGTGTGATTCCGAAGTGTAATTTCCCTCTTGCCGAGGATACAGTCCGTTTCCACCAGAAATTCTCCTTCTTGTTCCACCTGTACAACATTCCAATCAATCACATGAGTAGCATCATGAACATATTTCTTTAAAACAGAGATATGAAAAACATTATATACTTTCAATTTAGGTGGTAATGCTAGTTGATAAGCAACTTGACCAATCCTAGACAAAATTTCAAATGGATCACAGTAACATAGTGCCAACTTTGCACAACTCCCGAGTAATAGAGAGCTTTTCATGGGCCTTACCTTGATGAACACATGTTGACCTACCTGGAACTCCTTTGGAGTTCTTTTCAAGTTTGCTTGACTCTTTTGCCGATCCTATGCCACCTTCATATTTCCCTGCACTTGCTTCACAATTTCCTCCATTTCTTTCAACAATTATGGACCTAACACTAATCTATCTACTGGATTATTCCAAGACATAGGAGTGTTGCATTTTCATCCATATAAAATTTCAAATGGACTAAATTTAGATAATGATTGATAGTTATTGTTATAAGCAAAGTCTGCTAGATGTAAATTGTCTTCCCACTTACCTGGCTGATTTTTCACATACATCCTCAATAAATCGTCCAGTACCTGGTTTACTCTTTCAGTTTGTCCATCCATTTCAGGATGGAAAGAAGTACTGAAATTCGATGTTGTATTTAATCCTTTAAACAAGGACTTCCAAAAGTTTCCTGTAAACTTAGGATCTTTGTCTGAGATTATAACTTTCGGTACTCCATGCAATCGAAAAATCTGCTTTAGGAAGATATCAGCTATATTGGTAGCCTTGTAAGTAGTTTTAACAGGTATAAAATGTGCTGCCTTGCTTAACTTATCAACCGCTACCATAATAGAGTCATTTTGATTCTGATTTCTAGGTAGTCCAGTAATAAAATCTAAGCTAATCACTTCCCATTTCCAGCTAGGAATAGGTAAAGGTTGTAGAAACTAGTTGGTTGTTGGTGTTTAGTTTTTACCTGTTGACATTCTAAACACCTTGCAATGTATTCAGCTACTTCAATTTTCATATTTGGCCAAAAATATTCTTTTCTTAGCATGGTTATAGTATTTTGATAACCTGGGCGTCCTGAATATGGTGTTTTATGGACTTCATCCAGAATTGATAACTTAACCTTAGGTACATCAGGTACATATAGTTTATCTTTAAATAATAAAAATTCATTTTCATTTAAACTATAACCTTTTATTAAGATTTCTGTAGGTTCTTCCTTAGCTGTAATTTGCAATTTCTGATAAATTTCATCTTGTTTTACCCCTTCTTTAAGCTGTTCATTTAAATCTGAAACATAAGTCCTGATTGCTGTTGTAAAGTTCAGCTTTGCATTTCTGCTTAATGCATCATCCACCTTATTTTCCTTACCCTTTATATGCTGGATTTCAAAGTCATACTTGCTTAAGAAATCTAACCACCTCGCTTGTCTAGCGTTTAAATTAGGCTGATCTAGAAGATATTTCAGTCCTTTATTATCAGTCATTAAAATAAATTTTCTGCCAATTAAATGATGTCGCCACATTTTTAAGGCATGTATTACAGCTGCTAGTTCTAGATCATAAGTTGCGTAATTATTTTTGTGAATTTTTAACTTTCTAGACTCATAGGCAATGACATGCCCTTCTTGAGTCAGAACACCCCCTAAGCCATCATTACAGGCATCAGTGCATACTATGAAGTCCTTATTAGGATCTGCTATTTTAAGAATAGGTGCACTAGTCAATAGAGTTTTTAACTTCTTAAAGCTTTCTTCACATTTTAGGTTCCATTCAAATTTCTTGCCTTTCTTTTGCAAGGAAGTTATCGGATTTTCTATTCTTGAAAAGCCTTCAATGAACCTTCGGTAACAACCGGTAATTCCCATGAATGACCTAACATCCGTTATATCTTTAGGAACTGGCCAATCTTCGATTGCCCGTATCTTTTCAGGATCTAGAGAAATCCCTTCCTTGGTCACTACGTGACCTAGATACTAAATTTTATCCTTAAAGAAGTCACACTTACTAAACTTGGCAAAGAGTTGATGTTCTCGCAACTTTTGCAAAACAATTTTTAGGTGTTCTTTATGTTCTTCTTCCATTTTTAAGTAAATTAGGATGTCGTCGATAAACACGACCACAAACTTATCTAAATACTTATGCATTATATTGTTCATTAAGCACATAAAGACAACTGGGGCATTAGTAAGCCCAAATGGCATTACGACAAACTCATAGTGTCCATATCTTGTTCTAAAGGTTGTCTTGAAGATATCTTCATCTTTAATTCTTATTTGATGATATCCCAACCTCAAGTCTATCTTCAAAAACATCGTGGCTCCACGTAGTTGATCAAACAGATCATCTATACAGGGCAACGGATATCTATTTTTAATAGTCATCTTGTTTAGCTAATGGTAGTCTATGCATAATCGCATAGTTCCGTCTTTCTTTTTAACAAAGATGATCGGTGCCCCCCATGGAGACACACTAGGTCGAATGTACTTTTTATCAATTAACTCTTCTTATTGTGATTTTAACTCATTAAGTTCCAATATGTTCATTCGATACAGAGCTTTTGAGCTAGGTACCGCACCCGGTATCAGCTTAATAGTGAAATCCAATTCCCTCTTTGGAGGTAATCCTAGAATTTCTTCTGGGAATACATCAATATATTCTTTTAAAATAGGAATATTTTCTATTTTTAACTTATTTGTTTTAGTTTTACCTTCCTCATCTGTAATAGTTACTGCATAGGCTTTACATCCTTTTCTAACAGCTCTTTTAAGTTGTAAAGCAGAAATCTTCCTTACTATAGTTTTTCTAGGAATACCCTTAACCTTTACTAGTTGTTCATCACTATTTAAGCATGTGAAAGTTTTATCATAACCAATCCATACCAATCAACAAATCATATGATCCAAGTGGCAAAACATTAAGCTTAACTGTAGTTTTAAATTCATCCATAAGTAAAGAACATTCTTTCACAAAACAAGTTACTTTTCTTTTTGTCCCAGTGGCTAATTGAACTAACCAAGAATTCTCAAACTTATCGACAGAAAACTTACATTTTTCCACTATCTGAGGTGCAATATAACCGAGACTAGCTCCTGGATCGATTAAAATGGTTACAGCAATCTGATTAATCATACCTTCTACTTCCACCATGGAGGTCTGATAATCAGCTTAGCTGTTCTCCAAAGCTGCGTTAATTCTTGGCATGCTCCTTGCTAGTACCCCAACGGTCATCTCCTCCTGTATAGTATGAATATTGCTAGCAGTCTTTTTCCGGTTTGGACAGACCGAGGCATAGTGCAGGCCATAACATTCCCAGCACTTAACAGGCTCTTTACGTTCAAAACTCTTGGTAAAATTCCGATGGTTATTTGTAGCTTCCTTACCCTTAAAATTATTCGAATTGTTGGAAGTACCATTCCTATTTCCCTGGAAATTCTTGTTGTTAGAATAATTTTTGGTCTTATTATTCTTGAAATTTCTATGAGGTACAAATTTATTCTTCTTAAATTCAGGCTGATTGTTATTTTTCTTAGCCTTCCAATTGGCCAAGCCTTCCTTTTTCCGGTTTTTCTCAAAACAAAAATTAGCCATCCTCATAGCTTCCTCCAAAGTCTTCGGGTTATCATATTCAATTTTGTCTTTGATATGATACAGTAGACAGCTAAGAAATCGTCGTACTTTTTGTTTCTCGTCCACTAGGTAGGGTACATACGTAAGTAAACTTAAGAATTTACTATTTAGATCCTTCATTGTCATTGAACCTAGCTTGAATTCATAAAAATCTTTAGCTCTTTCCTCATATTATTGCTTAGACAGAAATTTCTTTTTGAAATACCTTTTAAAGGTACTCCAATTAGCTTCTTTTTCTCTTATACCCTTGACTCTCTTCAGGGCTTGCCACCATATGTCAGCTTTTCCTGAGAGCTTATATATTGCCATCCTTGCCTTTAACTGATTAGAATAATTATATATATGAAAATACTTCTTCATCCCAGATAACCAGGACTCTGCTTCCTCCCCCTTCTCAGTCTCTCCATTAAAAGTTGGGTTCTTTATCTTTTTGAACTCTCCTGAAATTTTTTGATATGGTTTGTATTTCTTCTTTCTGTCATACAAATCATCTTCACTACGGTCACTAGTAGTATGGTAACTTTGTCGTTCACCAAACCCTTCAGATGATGAACTGCTTTCAGTTTTTTCAAGCTTCATATTTTTGGATTTTCTTTGATGACTAACATCCTTAGATTCTGACCTTCTACTCCTTCCTTCAGTTTGGAACTTTTCTATTAAAATATGGTTCAATTCTTCCTGAGCCTTTAGGATCCTTTCATTTTCCCTCTTTACTGATTCCATTTCGATTTTTAAATCTTTTACAGTCTGTAACAGCTCTGAGGAGTTAGCAGTCACACCTTCTAATATAGGTTCTCTGGGAAAATTTCTTGTTTCTGTATCTGGAGACTCCTCCTGTGCATACTCTCCCGGCTTTTCCATACCTACCTGTTAAACTTCAGAAAAAGGAAATTTTTTGTTCTTAACATAAAACAGAATATATGTTAGCATATTATTTTAATTTAATGTTCTATGAAAGCTAGTTGGGATGCATCAAGGCCTAGTGTTTGAACCTTGTGCACTCATAACACATGCCAAAATCCCAAAATTTCCAAAAAATTTAAATTTTTTGAAAAATACAGAAAATCTTCATTAATGCAGTCAACTAATTGTTTTAATTAGCTATATGTTAATGATTTCATAATCTGAATTATCTACTTGATTATGTTTATTTTATAGAATAATTCTTTTTCAGTTTAATGACTTGTTTTTCTTTGCGACCACAAGGTGGGACTGTCTTGGTATTCTAGGCTTACTTAGCTTTTGAGCTAACGCAGAAAGTTTACCTGCTCTTACAGCTTTATAGGTAAGAAAGATCCAGTGCTGCTTGTCAATAGTTATTATGCATATAGATATATGTTCGTTGCAAAAATAATAGCTCAGTAAAAGAATATAATTGCTATTCAAATTCAAATGCTTTATCAGGTAAAACCATTAAATCGTTATTCTTTTTTTTTAAAAGACGCCATGGAAACGAGATTTAGTCCTATCAGTATTGGTGAAAGTTGCTTTTTCTCTCTAGTCGTAATTTATAGTTTTTATTCCATACTAAACTCTGCGCTACTTATCAATGTTTACCAAGGTCGTCGTGTGTACATGCCTTAAATATTTCTTTACATGCAGACCAAAAGACGGCAAGATTATTACGTTAAGGGTCTATCTTAAGTTATGAACATATACTATTTACGTCATGATAGATTTGGTTACTCTTTGTGATAAGTAATGCATATTGATAGATGATTTTTTGTACCAATATTCCAACTTCTAAAGCTTTGAAGTTTTAAAGGAATTAAAACATTATTACATGCTGCTCTCAAAAAGAGTTAAGTTAGTGTTGATGCACTGAGTTCTTTTACACATAACTTAATTGGAAGATTTTGTCTAGTTATGGGTATTAAACGTCAAAGTTTACCTATTGTCAAGCCTGATAGTTACTATAATGCTTAACACTTTTGTTTGCAAACTTAATAGTTTAAACAAAAATAATACTTAAAGGTATAACTAGAGTCGATCTCACAAGATGGATATTCATCATAACTAGGTCTTATGAAATTCCTTTTTATAGTTATTAAAAGGAATAGTTTTAATGGATTTATAATCATTTGAAAGAATGAATGACATATTAGTATAAAAGATGGGTCGTTTTATCGACCACACCCTTGATGAGTTTTTATAGCATAACTCTATATTAATGAATCTTTTGTTTACTGATAAGTGGCATAACCCTTGCCATAATTATAATAAATTGTTGAAAGACTACTTTGCAGCGCATAAATATAAGGGTTATGAAAAAGTTTATAACTTTGATCTTTGATAGAATTATAATCGTTGGTATGAATGATCATCATTTTTGTATAATGGACGGGTCATAGTGTTTGACTATACCCTGAATAAGTTTTAAAACCTAATCAATATAATAATGTGTTTTTGTTTCCAATCCAGCGTGCAAGCTAGGTTGACTTCGACGGTAAGGATTATGGTGGAAATTCAAAATCCCACAGATGATTGGAATGATGGTATTCTCGTGAATGCTCACCGGGACTATAGGGATTACCCACTGCATGCAAATAATTTGTTTGGCGAACATGGCATCATTACAGCCAAGTGTTGTGTAGTTAAAAGGGTATTGGAAAACCCTAGACTTGTCATTCTTCCATTGTTTTTGGCCTCCGGCCGCTCTGCTACTACGTTTGCTGCTCTACTACTTAGTTTGTTGACTGCCTTATTGCTCTGCAAGTTGTTGCTGGTAGTCTCTTGGATTTCTTCCTTATTTCCTGCTAGTTGTGGGTTTGACCTGCACGTTCAATAGAGAAGAGTTGTAAAAATTTGATTTCTGTTGGCAGTGGTTGTTGGTTTTCCTTCAGGGTTTATCCTTCGCTGCTTGCTTCTTTTAGTAATCTTCAGTCTGCAAGTGTATTTTCTCCCGTGGTTCATTAGTGAGCATTGTGACTTCCCCTCTTGAGTTTTGTTTGGTATTAGGGTTTCGTCGCAGGGTGGTTTCTTTGGCTGGAAATAAGTGACGGCTCAAGCGTTTTTCTTGCTTGTCTTGCTACTCCTGCTCTCAGTCGTTGTTGGTTGTTTACTGTGTTAGTAAACTCCTTCATTCTTGTAGTGTTTAATCCTCCTCGTGTTGGTGGTTACTCTACTGTTTGTGGGTGGTCACGTTTCTGTGAAAATCTGAGGTAAGAACTGATAAATATATCTATGTTTTCTTTATATTTCTGTTTCGTCACTTGTCTACTTAAGTAAAAGTAGAGTATTGACAACATCTGTTTGATGTCACACAAGTATCGGTTTGTCCTATCACATGGTTGGTACGAGGCTGTGGCAACTTCTTGCTCATGGGTAAGCTTTGGATATCCCATGGCAGTTCTTCCTTGTTCAGTCCCTTATGGGACATTTGATGGTTGGTTTTCATGGCCTGCAAACCCTAGTGGTTTTGGTTTACCTGGGTTAACTTGGTTCCCTGTTCTTTGTTGATGTTAAAACCCTTGCTTTATGCGGGGTTTCCGGCTTAGGCCGTGACTCTAAATTTTGGTTTTTGATCTGTTTACTTGTGTATATAAACATAGATGAAAGAAAGGCTGATGAAGCCATACTTCGATGACTTTTAGAAGCTGAGAGGCATTTGGAAAGAGCTTAAACTCTTTGGTTTTATACCTCTGTTGTAATTTTGAGATAATAGGGTTTTACCCTAACTTGGCAATATGAAAAGTATTTACTGTTTCTTTAAATTATCTTTTATTTACAATGTACTACTATAATTTGATTGATTATTAATTTCTATTGTGTAATGGATGGTTGAGCTCCGTGAGTAGAGCATGTCTATACTCTGTTAGATGAATTCCCGCAAGTTAATATATTTAAATTTACCCTGTAAATTATTTAGGATAACTATATAATGTTTTTATATGAACTTACCTTAACTCAATCTGTTCTAGTAAGGTTATAAATATGGTTTTGTATTTGTTAGCCTTCAGAAATTGTGTAATTTAATATTTTTAGAATTGTACTTATGTAACTGATAGTTACATATTTAAAGTACATAATTTATATTTACTTGTTATTTATTATAAAGAAATAAGAATATTATTTTACCTGCAAGTAAATATTGTTCCTATAATTATATATATTATCTTTATATTCGGCCTATTTATGAAGTATATAGATAGGAAAATGTTTTATTGTTGTATTTTTATTTTCTCTATACTAAGTAATTTATAAAGAATTCCTCTCGTATCTATATTGCCTACTTAGATTATAACACTAGAATTTATAAATAAAGGCAATAACAATTAACTGTATTTCTTTCTTTGAGTAATTAGTAGTTTTGTTTAAATTTCTTACTTGCAGTTTGGTTACTATAATACAGTAGTTATTTATCCTAATAGGAAAGAAATAAATTGTGGAGTTGAAAGACCTTTTTGTTTAACCTAACCCTACACATTTGAACTACTATCCTCATTTACTTTGGCTTCAAATAGATATAAAGGTTACTGAAATGAATGTTGTAGAACTGTTTTATCTACCCAAACATACTACTGTTAGTATAATGATAAAGCTTCTTTTACTTTTCTAATAATCTGACATTCATAGTCTAGGTCTAACACTACTCCATATACAGACTAATATTTTTTCTGATAACACTAAAAGAAAACATTCTCATAAACAAGCTATCATCTTATTTTCTATTTACATCATACTTTCTTCATTTAAATACACCACTTGTGCTAGAGTACGATCTGGATTACTTCAGATGGGGAAAAACACAGGTAGGGTTTGTTTCTCATTAAGCATAATTTCATTACTAAACAAACCAAGATATTCTATCCTCTAAGTTTTTACATCATAAACTGCAAATGCATCAATCAATCACACACAAATAATAACACAGAAATTAATGGATAGCAGAACCTATTCTCAAAGCTTGGTCAACAACAGCAATGGGAGGTCGTTCCTCCCTACCAACTCTTGGAGAGCGCTCAAACAGCGACTCCTCAGGACCCCCGAGCCTGCTCTGGTCTCCCTGGCTGGAACTAGGTGCAGCAAATAATCAAGTACTAGTCCTGAGACTCAATACTAGTCCTGAACTTTGTCAGTCAAATCTCTCAGCTAGAAAGCTATATCAGATCAAGTTACTATAGTTAATCTGTCAAACACCTTCCTGATAGTTTCCCTTTTTCCCCAATGAATTCCTTGAAGTGCATTCCTCCTGAATGATTCTTCTCCTGGAAAATATCTGAACAGCCTCAACTCTCTACATTGGGTACTTTTAAAAGATTGCATAGGTCTTTTTGGGTTAGTTGTCATTAATTGAGCCACCTGCTCTGATCCCACTTTCTTGGGGGATCATGACCCCAAATGTGGGGAAGTTTCCACCTGCAACATAGAAAGTGTTTGAGGATGCTGCCACTTTTGTTTTGCTCTCCACCTAGTTCCTTCCACCAGTTTGACCAGTAACACTCTTATTAACAGGTCTTCCAAGCTGTTGTCTCCACTTTTTATTTATTAAAAATAAATATTCAGAATTACATTCCACATCTTTTGGCTCAGCTGAGTCATCAGTTTCAACTTAGCATTAAATTTAACATAATGTCTTAGGAATCAAATTAAAACAAACAACATTATTTTATAAAATTGGGGTGTGTGACATACACACCCACTTAAAATGTAACATCGTCCTCGATATTACTTATTCATCATCCTCCGAAGTCCCCTGGAACAGATTTGGGTATGCTTCCCGCATCTTACGTTCCAGTTCCCAGGTGGCTTCTTCAAGACTAAGGTGCTTCCATTGCACCTTCACCTATCCAATGGTGCAATTTTGAAGTGTAATTTCCGTCCTCCCAAGGATACAGTCCGGTTCGACCAGAAATTCTCCTTCTGGTTCCACCTGTACAACATTCCAATCAACCACATGAGTAGTGTCATGAACATATTTCTTTAAAACAGAGATATGAAAAAAATTATGTAATTTCAAGTTAGGTGGTAATGCTAGTTGGTAAGAAACTTGACCAATCCTAGAAAAAATTTCAAATGGACCACAGTAACGTGGTGCCAACTTTGCACAACTCCTCAGTCTTAGAGAGATTTTCTTGGGCCTTACCTTGATGAACACATGTTCACCTACCTAGAACTTCTTTGGAGTTGTTTTCAAGTCTGCTTGACTCTTTTGTCGATCCTGTGCCACCTTCATATTTCCCTGCACTTGCTTCACAATTTCCTCCATTTCTTTCAACAATTATGGACCTAACACTAATCTATCTACTGGATTATTCCAAGAGATAGGAGTGTTGCATTTTCATCCATATAAAATTTCAAATGGAATAAATTTAGCTAATGATTGATAGTTATTGTTATAAGCAAACTCTGCTAGATGTAAATAGTCTTCCCACTTACCTGGCTGATCTTTCACATACATCCTCAATAAATCTTCCAGTACCTAGTTTACTCTTTCAGTTTGTCCATCGGTTTGAGGATGGAGAGAAGTACCGAAATTCAATGTTGTATTTAATCCTTTAAACAAGGGCTTCCAAAAGTTTCCTATAAACTTAGTATCTCTGATTTCTAGGTAGGCGAGTAATAAAATCTAAGCTAATCACTTCCCATTTCCAGCTAGGAATAGGTAAAGGTTGTAGCAAACCAGCTGGGTGTTGGTGTTCAGTTTTTACCTGTTGACATTCTAAACACCTTGCAATGTATTCAGCTACTTCATTTTTCATATTTGGACAAAAATATTCTTTTCTTAGCATCGTTATAGTCTTTTGATAACCTGGGTGTCCTGAATATGGTGTTTTATGGACTTCATCTAGAATTAACAACTTAACCTTAGGTACATTAGGTACATACAGTTTATCTTTAAATAATAAAAATTCATTTTCATTTAAACTATAACCTTTTATTAAGCTTTATGTAGGTTCTTCTTTATCTATAATTTGCAATTTCTAATAAATTTCATCTTGTTTTACCCCTTCTTTAAGCTGTTCATTTAAATCTGAAACATAAGTGCTAATTGCTGTTGTAAAGTTGAGCTTTGCATTTCTGCTTAATGCATCAGCCACCTTATTTTCCTTACCCTTTATATGCTGGATTTCAAAGTCATACTCACTTAAGAAAGCTAACCACCTAGCTTGTCTAGCGTTTAAACTAGGCTAATCTAGAAGATATTTTAGTCCTTTATTATCAGTCATTAAAATAAATTTTCTGCCAATTAAATGATGTCGCCACATTTTTAAGGCATGCATTACAGCTGCTAGTTCTAGATCATAAGTTGCATAATTATTTTCGTGAATTTTTAACTTTCTAGACTCATAGGCAATGACATGCCCTTCTTGAGTCAGAACATCACCTAAGCCATCATTACAGCCATCAGTGCATACTACAAAATCCTTATTAGGATCTGCTATTATTAGAATATGTGCACTAGTCAATAGAGTTTTTAACTTCTTAAAGCTTTCTTCACATTACAGGTTCCAGTGAAATTTTTTGCCTTTCTTTTGCAAGGAAGTTATCGGATTTGCTATTCTTGAAAAGCCTTCAATGAACCTTTGGTAATAACCGGTAATTCCCATGAACGACCTAACATCCGTTACATCTTTAGGAACCGGCCAATCTTCGATTACCTGTATCTTTTCAGGATCTACAGAAATCCCTTCCTTGGTCACTACGTGACCTAGATACTGAATTTTATCCTTAAAGAAGTCACACTTACTAAACTTGGAAAAGAGTTGATGTTCTCGCAACTTTTGCAAAAAAAAATTTAGGTGTTCTTTATGTTCTTCTTCTATTTTTGAGTAAATTAGGATGTCATCGATAAAAATGACCAAAAACTTATCTAAATACTTATGCATTATATTGTTCATTAAGCACAGAAAGACAGCTGGGGCATTAGTAAGCCCAAATGGCATTAGGACAAACTCGTAGTTTCCATATCTTATTCTAAAGGCTATCTTGAAGATATCTTCATCTTTAATTCTTACTTGATGATATCCTGACCTCAAGTGTATCTTCAAAAACATCGTGGCTCCACGTAGTTGATCACACAGATCATCTATACAGGGAAACGGATATCTATTTTTAATAGTCATCTTGTTTAGTTGATGGTAGTCTATGCATAATCGCATAGTTCCGTCTTTCTTTTTAACAAAGATGATCGGTGCCCCCCAGGGAGACACACTAGGTCGAATGTACTTTTTATCGATTAACTCTTTTAATTGTGATTTTAACTCACTAATTTCCAATATGTTCACTCGATAAGGAGCTTTAGAGCTAGGTACCGCACCCGGTATTATCTCAATAGTGAAGTCCAATTCCCTCTTTGGAGGTAATCTTGGAATTTCTTCTAGGAATACATTAGTATATTCTTTTAAAATAGGAATATTTTCTATTTTTAACTTATCTGTTTTAGTTTTACCTTCGTCATCTGTAATAGTTACTACATAGGCTTTACATCCTTTTCTAACAGCTCTTTTAAGTTGTAAAGTTGAAATCTGCCTTACTATAGTTTTTCTAGGAATACACTTAACCTTTACTGGTTGTTCATCACTATTTAAGCACTTGAAAGTTTTATCATAACAATTTAAAATTACCTTATGTTGTTCTAACCAGTCCATACCAATCAACAAATCATATGAGTCAAGTGAAAAAACATTAAGCTTAGCTGTAGTTTTAAATTCATCCATAAGTAAAGCACATTCTTTCACAAAACAAGTTACTTTTATTTTTTTCCCAGTGGCTAATTGAACTAACCAAGAATTCTCAAACTTATCGACAGACAACTTACATTTTTCCACTATCTGAGGTGCAATATAACTGAGACTAGCTCCTGGATCGATTAAAATGGTTACAAGGGTCTGATTAATCATACCTTCTACTTCCACCACGGAAGTCTGATAATCAGCTTGGCGGTTCTCCAAAGCTGCATTAATTCTGGGCATGCTCCTTGCTAGTTCCCCAATGGTCATCTCCTCCTGTACAGTATGAATATTGCTAGCAGTCTTTTTTCGGTTTGGACAGACCGAGGCATAGTGCGGGCCATTAAATTCCCAGCACTTAACAGGCTCTTTATGTTCAAAACTCTTGGTAAAATTTCCATGGCTATTTGCAGCTTCCTTAGCCTTAAAATTATTCGAATTGTTGGAAGTACCATTCCTATTTCCCTGGAAATTCTTATTGCTAGAATAATTTTTGGTCTTATTATTCTTGAAATTTCTGTGAGGTACAAATTCCTTCTTCTTAAATTTAGGCTGATTGTTATTTTTCTTAGCCTTCCAATTGGCCAAGCCTTCCTTTTTCCAGTTTTTCTCAAAACAAAAATTAGCCTTCCTCATAGCTTCCTCCAAATTCTTCGGGTTATCATATTCAATTCTGTCTTTGATATGATACGGTAGATAGCTAAGAAATCGCTGTACTTTTGGTTTCTTTTCCACTAGGTAGGGTACATACCTAAGTAAACTTAAGAATTTACTGTTCAGATCCTTCATTGTCATTGAACCTAACTTCAATTCATAAAACTCTTTAGCTCTTTCTTCGTAATATTGCTTAGACAGAAATTTCTTTTTGAAATACCTTTTAAAGGTATTCCAATTAACTTATTTTTCTCTTATACCCTTGACTCTCTTCGGGTCTTGCCACCATATGTCATTTTTTCCTGAGAGGTTATATATTGCCATCCTTGCCTTTAACTGATTAGAATAATTATATATATGAAAATACTTCTTCATCCTGGATAACGAGGGCTCTGCTTCTTCCCCCTTATCAGTCTCTCCATTAAAAGTTGGGGGCTTTATCTTTTTGAACTCCCCTGAAATTTTCTCATATGGTTTGTATTTCTTCTTTCTATCATACAAATCATCTTCACTACTATCACTAGTAGTATGGTAACTTTGTCGTTCACCAAACCCTTCAGATGATGAACTGCTTTCAGTTTTTGCAAGCTTCATCTTTTTGGATTTTCTTTGATGACTAACATCCTCAGATTTTGACCTTCTAATATAGGTTCTCTGGGCAAATTTCTTGTTTTTGTATTTGGAGACTCCTCCTGTGCATACTCTCCCAGCTTTTCCATACCTGCCTATTAAACTTCAGAAAAAAAAGAAATTTTCTGTTCTTAACATAAAACAAAATATATGTTAGGATATTATTTTAATTTACTGTTCTATGAAAGCTAGTTGGGCTACATCAAGGCCTAGTGTTTGAACCTTGTGCACTGATACCACATGTCAAAATCCCAAAATTTCTGAAATATTTAAATTTTTTGAAAAATACAAAAAATCTTCATTAATGCAAGCAACTAATTGTTTTAATTAGTTATATGTTAATGATTTCATAATCTGAATTATCTACTTGATTATGTTTATTTTATAGAATAATTCTTTTTCAGTTTAATGACTTGTTTTTCTTTGTGACCACAAGGTGGGTCTGTCTTGGTATTCTGAGCTTACTTAGCTTTTGAGCTAACACAGAAAGTTTACCTGCTCTTACAGCTTTACAGGTAAGAAAGATCCGGTGCTGCTTGTCAATAGTCTACGCATACAGATATATGTTCGTTGCAAAAATAATAGATCAGTAAAAGAATATAATTGCTATTCAAATTCAAATTCTTTATGAGGTAAAACCATTAAATCGTTATTTTTTTTTTTAAAGATGCCATGGAAACGAGTCCTATCGGTATTGGTGATAGTTGCTTTCTCTCTCTAGTCGTAGTTTGTAATTTTTATTGCGTACTAAACTTTGCGATGCTTATCAATGTTTACCAAGGTCGTCGTGTGTACACGCCTTAAATATTTCTTTACATGTAGACTAAAAGATGGAAGGCTTATTACGTTAAAGGTCTATCTTAAGTTATGAACATATACTATTTACGTCGTGATAGATTTGGTTACTCCTTGTGATAAGTAATGCACATTGATAAATGAGTTTTTGTACCAATATTCCAACTTCTAAATCTTTGAAGTTTTAAAGGAATTTAAAATTATTACATGCTTCTCTCAAAAAGTGTTAAGTTAGTGTTGATGCATTGAGTTCTTTTACACATAACTTAATTGGAAGATTTTGTCCAGTTATGGTTATTAAACGTAAAAGGTTACCTATTGTCAAGCATGATAGTTACTATAATGCTTAACACTTTTGTTTGCAAACTTAATAGTTTAAACAAAAATAATACTTAAAGGTATAACTAGAGTCGATCTCACAAGATGGATATTCATCATAACTAGGTCTTATGAAATTCCTTTTTATAGTTATTAAAAGGAATAGTTTTAATGGATTTATAATCATTTGAAAGAATGAATGGCATATTAGTATAAAAGATGGGTCGTTTTATCGACCACACCCTTGATGAGTTTTTATAGCATAACTCTATATTAATGAATCTTTTGTTTAATGATAAGTAGCATAACCCATGCCATAATTATAATAAATTGTTGTAAGACTACTTTGCAACGCATAAATATAAGGGTCATGAAAAAGTTTATAACTTTGATCTTTGATAGAATTATAATCGTTGGTATCAATGATCATCGTTTTTGTACAATGGATGGGTCGTAGTGTTTGACTATACCCTGAATAAGTTTTAAAACCTAATCAATATAATAATGTGTTTTTGTTTCCAATCCAGCATGCAAGCTAGGTTGATTCGGGGGTAAGGATTATGGTGGAACTTCGAAATCCCACAAATGATTGGAATGATGGTCTTCTCATGAATGCTCGCTGGGACTATAGGGATTACCCACTGCATGCAAATAATTTGTTTGGCGAACATGCCATCATTACAACCAAGTGTTGTGTAGTTAAAAGGGTATTAGCAAACCCCAAACTCGTCATTCTTCCATTGTTTTCGGCCTTCGGCCACTCTACTACTACCTTTGCCACTCTGCTACTGAGTTTGTTGACTGCCTTATTACTCTGCAAGTTGTCACTAGTAGTCTCCCGGATTGCTTCCTTGTTTCCTGCCAGTTATGGGCTCACCCTGCGCGTTCAATAGAGAAGAGTTGTAAACATTTGATTTCTTTTGGCACTGGTTGTTGGTTTTCCTTCAGGGTTTATCCTTCGCTGCTTGCTCCTTTTAGTAATCTTCAGTCTACAAGTGTCTTTTCTCCCATGGCTCATTAGTGAGCGTTGTGACTTCCCCTCTTGAGTTTTGTTTGGTATTAGGGTTTCTCCACAGGGTGGTTTCTTTCACTGGAAATAAGTGACGTCTCATGCATTTTTCTTGCTTGGTTTGCTGCTCCTGCTCTCATTCGCTATTGGTTGTTTACTGTGTTAGTAAAATCCTTCTTTCTTGCTGTAGATGAAGGGTTTAATCCTCCTCGCATTGGTGGTTACTCTACTGCTTGTGGGTGGTCGCGTTTTCGTGAAAATCTGAGGTAAGAACTGATAAATATATCTACATTTTCTTTATATTTCTGTTTCATCACTTGTCTGCTTAAGTAAAAGTAGAGTATTGAAAACATCTGTTTGATGTCACACAGGTATCGGTTCGTCCTATCGAGTGGTTGGTGCGAGGCTATGGTAACTGCTTTCTCACGGGTAAGCCTTGAATATCCCATGGCAATTCTTCCTTATTCAGTCCCTTATGGGACATTTGATGGTTTGTCATCGTGGCCTGCAAACCCTAGTGGTTTTGGTTTACCTGGGTTAACTTGGTTCGCTGTTCTTTGTTGATGTTAAAACCCTTGCTTTATGCGGGGTTTCCGGCTTAGGCCGTGACTGTAAATTTTGATTTTTGATCTGTTTACTTGTGTATATAAACATAGATGAAAGAAAGGCTGATGAAGCTATACTCTGTTGACTTTTATAAGATGAGAGGCATTTGGAAAGAGCTTAAACTCTTTGGTTTTATACCTCTATTGTAATTTTGAGATAATAGGGTTTTTACCCTAACTTGGCAATATGAAAAGTATTTACTGTTTCTTTAAATTATCTTTTATTTACAATGTACTACTATAATTTAATTGATTATTAATTTCTATTGTGTAATGGATGGTTGAGCTCGGTGAGTTGAGCATGTCTATACTCTGTTAGATGAATTCCTGCAAGTTAATATATTTAAATTTACCCTATAAATTATTTAGGATAACTGTATAATGTTTTTATATGAACTTACCTTAACTCAATCTATTCTAGTAAGGTTATAAATATGGTTTTGTATTTGTTAACCTTCAGAAATTGTGTAATTTAATATTTTTAGAATTGTACTTATGTAACTGATAGTTACATCTTTAAAGTACATAATTTATATTTACTTGTTATTTATTATAAAGAAATAAGAATATTGTTTTACTTGGAAGTAAATATTGTTCCTATAATTATATATATTATCTTTATATTCGGCCTATTTATGAAGTATATAGATAGGAAAATGTTTTATTGTTGTATTTTTATTCTCTCTATACTAAGTAATTTATAAAGAATTCCTCTTGTATCTATATTTCCTACTTAGATTATAACACTAGAATTTATAAATAAAGGTAATAACAATTAACTGTATTTATTTCTTTGAGTAATTAGTAGTTTTGTTTAAATTTCTTACTTGCAGTTTGGTTACTATAATACAGTAGTTATTTATCCTAACAGGAAAGAAATAAACTATGGAATTGAAATACCTTTTTGTTTAACCTAACCCTACACATTTGAACTACTATCCTCCTTTACTTTGGCTTCAAATAGATATAAAGGTTACTAAAATGAATGATGTAGAACTGTTTTATCTCCCCAAACATACTATTGTTAGTATAATGATAAAGCTTCTTTTCCTTTTCTAATAATATAAAATTCACAGTCTAGGTCTAACACTAGTCCATATATAGACTAATATTTCTTCTGATAACACTAAAAGAAAACATTCTCATAAACAAGCTATCGTCTTATTTTCTATTTACATCATACTTTCTTCATTTAAATACACCACTTGTGTTAGAGTACGATCTGGTTTACTCCATATGGGAAAAAAAACAGGTAGGGTTTGTTTCTCATTAAGCATAATTTCATTACTAAACAAACCAAGATATTCTATCCTCTAATTTTTTACATCATAAACTGCAAATGCATCAATTAATCACACACAAATAATAACACATAAATTAATGGATAGTAGAACCTGTTCTCAAAGCTTGGTCGACAACAGCAATGGGAGTCCGTTTCTCCCTACCAACTCTTAGAGAGCACTCAAACAACGACTTCTCAGGACCCCCGAGCCTGCTCTGGTCTCCCTGGCTGGAACTAGGTGCAGCAAATAATCAAGTACTAGTCTTGAGACTCAATACCGGTCCTGAACTTTGTCTGTCAAATCTCTCAGCTAGAAAGCTGTATCAGATCAAGTTACTACAATTAATATCTCAAACACCTTCCTGATAGTTTCCCTTTTTCCTCAATGAATTCCTTGAAGTGCATTCCTCCTGAATGATTCTTCTCCTAGAAAATATCTGAGCAGCCTCAGCTCTCTACATTGGGTACTTTTAAAAGATTTCCTAGGTCTTTTTAGGTTAGTTGTCATTAATTAAGCCACCTGCTCTGATCCCACTTTCTTGGGGGATCATGACCCCAAATGTAGGGAAGTTGCCACCTACAACATAGGAATTGTTTGAGGATGCTGCCACTTATATTTTTCTCTCCACCTAGTTCCTTCCACCAATTTGACCAGTAACACTCTTATTAACAGGTCGCCCAAGCTGTTGTCTCCACTTTTTATTTATTAAAAATAAATATTCAGAATTACATTCCACATCTTTTGACTCTGCTGAGTCATCAGTTTCAGCTTAGCATTAAATTTAACATAATGTCTTAGGAATCAAATTAAAACAAATAACATTATTTTACAAAATTGGGGTATGTGACACATATGATAGGATTCGAGGAATCCATTGTGAGACTATTAGAACATGAATCACCTCACAAGGTGAAGCTAGGATATGACTACCAATATCCAATAAAAGGTAGCGGGGAATCCTCCTATAAGCTATACTCTGGAAATTCTATGACAATGAAGGAAGTATTGTTTGTACTGGGACTCAAAAAGAACCTCCTCTCCATATTTGCATTAGATGCAAAAGGAATGAGAGTTGCATTCATAGATGGTCAAGTCATCATGTGGCCAAAAGGAAAGACCATTGATGATGCAATAATGATTGGAGAACATGAAGGGGGATTGTAAAAATTAAAGGGCTATCTAGAACAAGCCTTGGTCCATGATACAGTAGAGACAAATGAACTTTGGCATAGAAGGCTTGCACATGTGCATTACAGAGCACTACCTCTTGCAAGAAAGGCTGTTGAAGGTATTCTAGAAATCCAAGCAAAACATGATGGGGTTTGCAAAGGATGTGCGAAAGGAAAGAATACAAAGAAGACATTTCCAAGTAGCGAAAGTAAAGCAAAAACAATCTTGGAAATCATCCACTCCGATGTATGCAGTCCTATGTCATCAAGCTCACTAAGCAGGTATGCATATTATGTTTCTTTTATTGATGAATTTTCTAGAAGGACATGGATTTACTTCATGAAGAACAAAGACAAAGTATTCAGCAAGTTCAAGGAATTCAAAGCCTTGATCGAGAACCACACTGAAAGGAAGATCAAGACCTTTCGATCAGATAATGGTAGAGAATTCACTTCAAATGAATTCAAAGAGCTATGCAAAGAATCAGGGATTAAGAGGGAGTTTTCCACTCCTTATAATCCACAACAGAATCAGATTGCATAAAGGAAGAATAGAACTATCATGGAAGTTGGAAGAGTAATGCCTCATGACCAAGATCTTACTATGCATATTTGGGCAGAAGCTGCCAGAAAAACGGTGTATGTATAGAACCATACTCCACATAGAGTACTTGATAACAAGACTCCTGAAGAAGTCTTCTTCGGCAAGAAACCATAAGTCAACCATCTCAGAATATTCGGTTGTCTAGTGTACATACACATTTCAAAAGAGAAGAGGACTAAATTAGATCCTTTAGGAAAGAAGGGTATATTTGTGGGATACTCTGAAAGCTCGAAGGCTTACATAATATACTTCCCAGGATTCAAGAAGATTGATATCAGTAGGGATGTGACATTTGATGAAGTCAAATCTTACAACAAACCCAGAAAGAAACCTATTGAAGAATTTGAAGAAACAGAAGCACCTAGAATTCATGATACAACCATGAATGAAGAAGCTCAAGAAGAAGATCGAGAATTTGAAGAAATACAAAGACCTGTAGATCCACCTCCAGAGAAGAATCCTCATAAGAGAAAACCTGCTTGGGTATGAGAAGTTATCCAAGGTGCAGAAAGATATGGGGCTCCAGAAGAGAATCACAGAGAAAGAAAAAGGACCAGATCCTGCTCTAGGTATGTAGCATTACTATGTGATTTTATTGATAAAGAACCTTCTAGTTATGAAGAAGCTGCAGAATGGAAAGAATGGAAGGATTCTATGATCGAAGAGTACCAATCGATCAGGAAGAATGATGTTTGGGATGTTATCCCAAGACCAGAAGGGAAGTCAGTTGTAACTTCCAAATGGATCTACAAGATCAAGCATGCTGCAGATGGTAGCATTGAAAAATATAAGGCAATATTTTTCGCTCAGGTTTTCTCTCAGAAAGAAGGAATAGATTATGAAGAAAAATTTGCACCTGTAGCCTGATACACTTCCATCAGATCAGTACTTGCTCTGGCTGCAGTAATGAAATGGAAGATACACCAAATGGAGTCAAGACTTATTTCTTGAATGGTGTAGTGGAAGAGGAAGTGTATGTAGAACAACCACTTGGTTTTGAGACACATGATAGGGAATCTCATGTGTGCAGATTGAAGAAAGCCTTGTACAGTTTGAAACAGGAACCCATGACATGGTACGGTAGAATTGATAGCTTTCTATCCAGTTTGGGCTTTACTAAGAGTAAAGAAAATTCCAACCTTTACTACAAGGTTGGAGATGGAAACCTAGTGATGCTTCTACTATATGTAGATGATCTGTTTGTGACAGGTATGGATGGGTTGATTACTGATACGAAGAGAAATCTTGCTGCCAAGTTTGAAATGAAGGACTTGGGTATGATGCATTATTTTCTAGGTATGGAGGTGTGGCAGAGTGCTGATGGAATCTTCCTTGGATAAGGGAAGTATGCAGTAGAAATCCTGAAGAGGTTTGGGATGATGGACTACAAAGCCATGGCCACACCTATGGCATCGACCCTAAAGCTATTGAGCGATGCTTCATTAGAGTTGGATGATCCCACGATGTATCGTCAGATGATTGGATCCTTGATGTACCATGAAGAAGAGACTAGATATTTGCTTTGCTGTGAACACCTTGAGACAGGTTTTTATAGATCCGAGACATGTTCACTTGATTGCTGTAAAGCATATTCTGAGGTACCTGAGGGGTACAATTGATTATGGGCTCAAGTACGATGCGAATCAGAAGATTAACCTAGAGGGTTATGTTGATTCAAATTGGGCAAGCAGTGCCATCGATAGGAAGAGCAATTTAGGGTGTTGCTTCAGTATGGGATCAGGTGTGATCTCTTGGTTTAGCATGAAGCAATTCTATGTGGCACTGAGTATAGTTGAAGCAGAGTATGTTGCAGCTTGTTTATCTAGTTGTGAGGTAGTATGACTGAGGAAGCTACTATCTAATTTATTTGATCTCTAGTTGGATTCTACTTGTATACATTGTGACAACCAAAGTTGTGTGAAGTTGTCAGAGAATCCAGTGTTCCATGACAAGTCAAAGCATATTGAGATCAAGTATCACTATATCAGGGATATGGTGTAGAGGGGAGTAGTGAAGCTCCAGTATGTTGTAACGGATGATCAGATAGCTGATGTGTTGATGAGGCCATTGGCCAGAATGAATTTTAAGTACTTCAAGAAGAAGCTTGGTGTTCTCCAGATCGAGGTCCCTTCCAAGAGGGAGTGATGAGTCTAGAAGCCATTCTGACGAGTAGGTCAGATATAAGGGCTGAGCCATTCTATTATAGTGAGAGGATTTGGTTCCTTCCATGTTAGATATGAGTGTTGAATGCCATTCTATGGGAGAACAGAGGCACTGGTCAGTTACCAGGTAGCTCAGTCGAGGACTTGGGGCCATTCTAATGAGACTGTAGGATTGGTTTCTACAAGATCATATGTGAGTGCATGCCCCTTTGATGAGCAAGTCAGATGTAAGTGCTGGGCCATTATGATGAGTAGGTAAGATATAATGGCAACTGGCATTCTCCAGGAGAATGGAGGCACTTGGTTAGTTACCAGGTAGCTCAGTCTGGGACTAGGGGCCATTGTGATATGATTGTAGGATTGGTTCCTACAAGATCAGATGTGATTGCATGCCTTTCTGATGAGTAGGTCAGATGTAAGTGCTGAGCCTTTTCGCAAATGATAGTAGTTGTGTCCTATCATGCTGGTGAATGTGAGTGCTAGGACTTTCTGATGTGATTGTAGGCTCCTACATGATCAGATGTGAGTGTTGGGCGTGCCTTTCTGATGAGTAGGTGAGATGTAAGTGTTGGGAGGGCCATTCTGATGAGTAGGTCAGATATAAGTGTTGAAGAATACCTACATGGTGGCTAGGCCTACAACCAGCATGAAAAAGGGCTGGCTCTGTAGAAATTCTTGTGACAAGAAGAATCATGAGATAGCACATATGATGATGACCCAAGATGATCCAGATCGAGCTATGATTCAGATCTAGTTATGATGTCTCCAAGATGATCCAGATCAAGTGATGATATAGATCCAACAATGATGATCCAAATTGAGTGATGATCCAGATCTAGTGATGATGTCCAATGATCATCCAGATTGAGTGATGATCTAGATCCAGTGATGATCCAGATCCAGTGATGATATCCAATGATGATGATCCATATCGAGTGATGATCCAGATCTAGAAATGAAGATGACATGAAGATGAATATGACTTGAAGACAAAGATGACTTGAAGATGCAGATGACGAGAAGATCCAGAGAAGAAGACCAGTGATAAAAATTGTGTCGAGAGAATACCTTCCTAGTTAAGAGGGAGTGTTGATGTAATTGTATCTTCAGAATTTATTCACTCATATTTCTTATCTATTGTAACCAGATGTTTATTTCGGGATGTACTTGTGTCATGTCATGCCCTGATGTTCCGATCGAAAGGATATATAATGTAAACAAGTCATGTAAAGTCATTATGGGTAACCCTCCTATTGTCTAAGGGTTAAAGTCCCCACAGTTCTGGGGCACTAGGGTTATTAGACTCTCCTAGAGAGGTCATCCCTAGTAGGGTTTTAGTCATGTCAGGAATTAGTATAAATAGAGAGGTGACCTCTCTATTTATCACATACTCATCCACACTCAGTTGTAACGCATAGCTGAGGAAGAGAAAGACATTGGGGCAAAGAAGAAAGAGGTTACTGCTATCAGGAGATCATATTACTATTTTTGGGGTTTTACTTTTGGTGCTGATTCTTTCTCTGAGGAAGTTGCGAGGTTTTCTCCATTTATGGTTTCCCCGAGGAAAAACATTGTGTTCATTGTCTCTTATGTTTGATTGCTGTACTTGTTGTTCTCTTAGTTAAATATCCTAACATAATGCTAACTTGAATGTTTAAAAACTAAAAATCTCAAAATAATTTCATAGAAGAAGTGTGCAATTCGAAGAAGAACTCATGCCAGAGCTCGAACTAGCACTGAGGGAACGCTCATCTCCTCCACCACAAGATGATGTAAGTGATGAATAAATTTTATGATATTTATGATATTTATGATTCTGATATGGATGAAGAATATGATTATTGTCATGGATCACCCATTCATCCCAAATGGGATGAGAAAACTATAGAATCAGCTAGGGATTTAGTTGGAAATCCACTAGATCCTAGGAAGACTAGATCACAATTTTACACTGCTTCTTTTGCAAGTGAAGTTGTTCTTGTTGAGAAATGATTCGTGATGATTGGATATGATACTAAAACATATAAGGAATAATAACTTGATCCATTATGGAAAAAAACCATGCAATAAGAGTTCAACTCTCTACAGGAAAATGAGACTTGGGAATGGTTCCCTTTCCTTCCAAGAGGAAGCTAGTGAAATGCAAATGTGTCTATAGGACCAAAGTTGCTACTGATGGGTCTGATATAAAGTATAAGGCCATATTGGTTTACAAAGTATTCTCTCAAGTCCAAGGAGTGGAATATACAAATACATTTGCACCGGTTGCAATGATGGACTTTATCAGGCTAGTTTTAGCCATTGTTGCAAGAAAGCGTTGGGAGGTTCACCACATGGATGTCAAAAGTGAATTTCTCATGGTGATATAGAGGAAGAGATATATATGCAGAAACCTGAATTTTTCCAAGAGTATCCTTACCTTGTATGCAGGTTAAAGAAGTCACTCTATGGCCTCAAGCAAGCCCCAAGGGGTTGGTATGCCAAGATGGACAATTTTCTGCTATCAATTGGATTTGAAAGATGAAAATATGATCCTAATGTTTATTTTCATCATGTTGGTGATGTATTGTAGGTAATTATAATCTATTTTGATGATATTTTTATTATATTTAGCTGCATCAAAGAAATTGGGTTGATCAAAGCCTCATTGCACAGTGACTTTTCAACGACTGATCTTATATTGTTGAAACAATTTCTTGGTTTGGAAATTGAGCAATCTGAAAGAAGAATCAAGATCATACAAAAAAACTATGCTTCAAAACTTTTACTGAAGTTTAATATGGATGAATTTAAGGCATCCAAGTTACCATTCCTTACTGGTATCAAACTAGGTGAATTTGGTGACTCTCCATTGGTGGATAGCTCTTTGTATAGACATCTAGTTGGGAGTTTGTTGTATCTTACACATTATAGATCTTACTTAGCATATGATGTAGGTTCTGTAACAATATATATTTAGCAGACTAATGAGATCCATTGTAATACATCCAAGAGGATCCTTCACTATGTGTAGGGACCCATACAGTTCGGGGTGCACTATGCTGTTGGTTCTCCACTAGAACTAGTGGGATTTTCTAATTATGATTGGGATAGAGATCCCATTAACAGGAAATCCACTTTAGGTTATGTGTTCATTCAGGAACAAGGTACAATATTATCTTCAAGTAAGAAAGAACACACCATATACTTTCCTTCAGTTGAGGCCGAGTACAGAGGAGCAGTGAACGTACCTACACAATGTGTGTGGTTGCAAGGCATTCTTTGGGAACTTGGAGTTGCATTTGATTCAACCAGAGTCATTTGGTGTGATAATCAAAGTGAAATAAAAATTTCCATAGATCCACTATAGAGAAATAGGACCAAACACATTGAGACACACATGCACTACATCTGGAGCTTGGTGCATTATTAGGTGATAGCCTTGCAATATTTCCCTTCTGTAGAAAAACTGCTGACATTTTCACCAAGTGCTTCAAAGAGAAGACTTTTACCTATATGAGATCCCTTCTTGGAGATGGAGATGCATGGTGATGTATACCATTCAATTTCATATTTTTTTCTTCATGTCCATTTTCGAGGGGAGTTTTTGTTCCCATGTGGTTTCCTCCTTACGTCGTTTTTATGGACAAATACAAATTTTTGTTTTATGAGGTGACTTGAGCCTTTGTTGATAAGGAATCCATGATATTTTTTGTTAAGAAATACTAATTAAGTCTTAAGGGGAGGTTATAGAGTAATAATCCATCCTAGAACCATAGTATTAGACCTTAGACATATTTGTTTTCTTCTATGCAGTGTTTTCTATGGTTTAGACTTAGGGAAATTGGAAATTATGATAGTTGAGGTGCTCCTGGTTGATCATTATGAACATATGAGGGGCTCTAGGTTGATCATTTTGACAACCCATGTTCCCACATTGATCATAGTCAACCATCGTGCACTCTCCTTCCCCAATTTCATGGATTTAGTCCAACTTGAGGTGCTAGTGCTTGGTTTAAGTGGTTTTGGAATCTCTTGGGAATTTATTTCTCTCCTAGAGCCACTCCCACTCACCCATGTGCTCACCCACACATTTCATGCCTTCATTGATATTCTAACATTCCTTTCCCATGTTCATACAAAAAAATTTGCCGTTTGGGATGATTAGGGTGCTCATTGGTCCACCTAGGGGGGTTTAAGTGTCAAATCTTGAGCTGACACTTGTATGCATTCACATGACCTATAAGAAATCATGTTTTGTCCCTTATACTATATATCAGTTCCAGACATAGTTACATTTTGGATAGTCATAATAATATATGTTATTGACTTCATGTGTGTATGTAATTTTCTGTCTTTCAACTATTTTCTACATGTTTTGTAAACTATTGGGAATTGCAATATTTTCTATGGCTCCTAGATCCATCTATGATTCAGTTCTCATAATTACACTAATAAATAAAAATCAAAGTCAACTCAAAAGTACCCACTTCATTAATCATTAAAAGTATTTAACTTCTCAAGGAAAGCATGAATCGAATAGCCACATTAAATCATTATTAAATATCTTGAATTGTGTAAGGATATTAATAATTAATAGTCATGAGACATTAGAGGGAAGGAGGTGGATTAAGATGAATAAAGGAGGATTAAAATGGGTATAAGGGTAGGTCTCAAAGTGGAGAAGGATTTGGTTTTTGGAGAATTTATGGGGGAAGAATAGGAATGAGAATTGGGAGGAGAAAGGAGGCATACCGAGGTGGGGGTTAACTCGGGGATTGAGGAGGTGGGAAACTCAATAAGGAAGGGAAATTGAACTATGGATGGAGGTATCCTAAACTATGGAAGGGCTCTATTCATATTATCGATTTGTGGGATTGGGGGATAGGAAATTTGTCAATTTCCTAGGGCCAACATGATCATCTAGTTGGCAGGGTGGTTTATCTAATTTGGATGCTAAGGTTTTCTGGAAAGGAGAAGCTATAGGAGCCTAGGGAATCCTACTGGAATCTACAAAAAAAATAGGTATTCTACTTGCTCAAAACTCTCTAAATTTTAGTATTGAAAAATCTAAAGGAAAATTCCTTTCATTTTGTTTTACTCCTAATGCTGTTAGAATTATGGTTTTATTCCTAGAGCTATTAGAATTATGGACCAAAATGAAAATGCCATGCTGTGAGAAATTTCCTAAAATTATGCAAAGATCTTTTAGACTGAATTAAAGGGGAATTTTTTATAAAATCATAGTAAACAATAAATAAATTCTATTATTATATTAAAAAAGCATATCTTTAGAAGCTATATAGATACAAGTAGACAATGATAAGATCTTAGGTGACCATATAGAATGGATGGGAACTACAGATAGCAAGCCTTTTTAATTAAACAATCGTTTCCTTCTTGTACTGAAACTACCCCTAAGTATATGATCCCTTCTAATGCTAATTTCAGGGTTCTCTTCTAGGTCATGAGAGATTTTAAAACATACATTCTTTTTTATTTCCACCATCATCATTATATTCTTCTTCATCATCTCCATTGGTGTATTCTTTTACATCTTCACCTTTCTTTTCATCATAATGGATGTCATTCTTATCTACAACACTATTATATTTGGAAACTCCGTTGATGCTTGGAATATTTGTTTCCTCTGAATATTTGAAATCTAACTTTCTTCTCCACATCTTTTTATGAGTTACCCTACTCATGAATCTTCTATTTCTTTGTCTTTTAAAACCTTTATATTTTCTCTTGATTCTACAAACAACATCACTGTAACTGTTGGAATATATTAAACCCACTCACAACTTACGATAAAATAATTAATCATTATTTGATTAATTATTCACCCACTAGATAAATTAGTTGGCATCCACTTGCACCTTAAAGTCAATACATGCCATCTATATCCTAGGAATGATTTATTTCCAATTCTGGGTTGATCTTGACCACCTTTTGACCATCCAGAATTAGTATACAGGACTTTACAGCAGATTCTGCTTTATTCTTCTTTTTCTGCTTTTCCTACTTTTCTATGGATAAGATAAAAGCTAGTCAACTAGGAAACTGGGAGCTTTTGTTTCCAACCCATCCTCCATTAGTTTTTCTCCATTTTCTAGGATTAGAATTTTATTTCCATCTCCTTGACAACTCACTCATGCTTTTTCCAACTCGTGAGGTCCTTGATATATTTAGTAAGTGCTTTATCCACCTATGGGGGTTTTGCTATATTTTGGTAAGTCAGCCTTTTTGAGATTTATGAGTTGTTTCCATACAATTCGATTTTCCTATGAGGGATGTACTATTTATGTACACTATCATTCATAATTATTCAATGGAAGGATACACACCAATATTCATCTCTTCATTCATGTGATTTAGTCTCTTTTCTTCTCTCTATTTTTGTTGTGTATGCTTGTGAGAATTCTTAGTAGCAAGATCTATTTCCTGTGCTTCTTTTTAGCATCATTGCTCATAGAATTGATCTATTATTTATACATGGTATTAGAGCTACAAGGTTGATCAAGTTCTACAGATTTGAGGAGCACATCCAATCTCCTATCCCTCTCTGAAGAAGAGCTTGTTTAGCTTACAAGATTTTCTCCTAGTTTGTTTTGTAGGTTGCAGAGATTTTATTCTTGAGCACATCAATTTAGAAATATGGATTCTTCATCAGCTATTATTCTTAATTCCTTCAAATACCACAAATGGAAAGCCAAAATATCCATTCTATTACGCAGTAGAGGATTATACAGAGTTACACTAGCTTTGGAGAATGAGCCCAATGCTGTGATTGAGAAAGCTAAGTGGCATAATAGGTTGGATGAAGCCTATGGATTGCTTTGCCTCTCTATTTATCCTAATATAATCTTTCATATAGATGGTTTGACCACTCCAAACCAAGTATGGACTCAATTGGAGTCTCTCTTTGGAGTTCAAGATGAGCTAAGAGCACATCAATTGGAGATTGAGTTATTCTCACTGAGTCCAAGCAATTTTGAATCTCTTGAGGGTTTCTTCACCAAGTTCAAGTCATTTTTTATAATGCTCAAGAAATGTGGGATTGATAAAGTAGATGATCAATTAATCCTTTCCATTCTTTCAAAATTGGGTCCTCATTACTTAGTTTTTGTGTCTACCTTTCATGCAACTAGGCTTGCTGTTCCTAAGTGGAAAATGCCTTCTTTAAATTATTTTCTTGATTCACTAACAAAGGAGCAAGATAAATTGATCCATATGGGTGTCCTTAATTCTTAAAAGGGAAAGGATCATGCTCTCTTTGTTCAAGGAAGTAATAAATTCAAATCAAAAGAGAAGCAAATTGTGAAGAAGCCAAAGTCAGAAATTGAAGATGAAGATTCATATGAAGATTTAATGAAGAAAGTTAAGAAGAAAGGGAGCACATCCAAGTGTTCTTATTGCAGAAAGGGTTTTAATTCAGAGAATAAGTGTTTCAAGAATAATATGGACATCATGTCTCATCTTCTTGATAAGCACAAGATCGAAGTTCCAGATGAACTAGAGAAGCCTGCTGATTCCTCAGAACAATGTCATACTGCGCAGTTCCAAGGTGATATAACTTATGCTTTGAGTGCCAGAGTTCTCTCCTTTTATCATATCTCTGATATAGATTTATTCTCTGATATATCAGAATCAGAAATATCAGAACATTTATTTGATGATCCTCCTCTCAGTCTACTAGATTCGTCTCCCAAAAATTGTAATTTTTCACTAGATATTGACTTACTTTTGAGCAGCTCTTCCTCACAAGCTTGTATATCTGATTTAGAATATTTTTTGCAGGCTGATATGCATGTCATGACACATATAATACCACCATCCATAACATATACCATACCTCATAATAATCCAAATACTATACAATTCCCAATATCACTAGTTGATTCCTCATTGGTCTCTTATGCAGTGATATTTATCTTACACGGTTTGAAGTCTTTGCTATATTTCATTGGCTGGTTATCCATGTACTTATTAATATTTGGACTGATATTAAACATGTTTGGATCTGTTCTAAACACTTATTGTTCAGATATTAAGCCCATCCATCATTCAGGTTTTTACACCTATCAGTTTTCCCCAGTTGTTCATAATTTTCCTAGTCTAGCCCTATATCCTCATGGAACCACTGAAGCCTTTGTATTTGCTGTTCCATATGCTAATGTTTCTGATATATCAGAGTTTCATCAGCCTAATATCAGATCTATACAGGTGCTACAACATATTGGAATATTGACATGTGATTCACATCACAATTTTGCAGCTATTCAGGGAATTGGGTGTGAAATAAATTGTCTTAACTTTTGTACTCTTTGGGAAGGAGTATGCACATATATCTTTTCCATTTTAGATTATGTTTGCATATAAGAGTTTGAAATTATCAAGAAGCATTCATATAATGCTCCTACTTCATCAGATGATGATATACAAGGAGTCTCTCCTCTTCCTTCTTGCAGGTTCTACACTCCAGCACATGATCATGGAGTTCATGATTTCTTCAAAAAGTCTTCCATCTAGAAGCAGTTCACTCAGATAATTCAAGTGAAGATAAGAATATGTTGAAGACATATTATTTCAAAATTTTGTGCCTTGTCCTTTCTTAGGGGAGGATTTTCCCCATGTGGTTTTGCCTCTTTCCTCACTTTTCTGGACATAATAATTGTTAAAGGGTTACCACAGCCTTGTTGCTGGGCCCTATATGCATCTATATTTTTTGTCATACCATCATAAAGTCAAAATTATAGGGGGGTTTTGGAATATATTAAACCCACTCACAACTTAGGATAAAATAATTAATCATTATTTGATTAATTATTCACCCACTAGCTTAATTAGTTGGCATCCACTTGCACCTTAAAGTCAATACATGCCATCTATATCCTAGGAATGATTTATTTCCAATTATGGGATGATATTGACCACCTTTTGACCATCCAGAATTAGTATACAGGACTTTACAGTAGATTCTGCTTTATTATGCTTTTTCTGCTTTTCCTGCTTTTCTATGGATAAGATAAAAGTTAGTCAACTAGGAAACTGGGAGCTTTTGTTTCCAACCCATCCTCCATTAGTTTTTCTCCATTCTAGGATTAGCATGTTATTTCCATTTCCTTGAAAACTCACTCATGCTTTTTCCAACTCGTGAGGTCCTTGATATATTTAGTAATTGCTTTATCCACCTATGGGGGTTTTGCTATATTTTGGTAAGTCAACCTTTTTGAGATTTATGATTTGTTTCCATACAATTCGATTTTCCTATGAGGGATGTACTATTTATGTACACTATTATTCATAATTATTCAATGGAAGGATACACACCAATATTCATCTCTTCATTCATGTGATTTAGTCTCTTTTCTTCTCTCTATTTTTCCTGTGTATGCTTGTGAGAATTCTTAGTAGCAAGATGTATTTCTTGTGCTTCTTCTGAGCATCATTGCTCATAGCATTGATCTATTATTCCTACAGTAACCAAAATTGTGACAATAATGACAATATCCATATAATGTTCTTTTATATTTGGGGAATCTTTGATCTTTTTGATTCACAAGTTCCTTCATCTTCAGTCCCTTCCTTTGTTTCTGAAGCTCTATGGTATCCTTCTTTTCTACAGGACTTATCATCTTACATTCTCTAGACATATGTCCAAAATAATTATAAGAGTAGCAATGGATGATAAATATCTGGATATACATGCTTGTCATTAGTCTTCTAGGAATCATATTAGTTCTATCTTTATTATGAGAGGAGGGAGCATATTTCTGACTATCCTTCTTTCCAATTGGATCCATAATTGGAGCAGCATAACTCTTTGCGTTATATCCTAATCCAACTTTGTTTCTTGATGGTATTTTTCCACTTAGGATGTCATTTAGAGTCTTTGAGTTGTTCTCAAACTTTGACTTAATATATTCTTCATAATCCTTCTTTTTAAGAGTCTTGTCTTTTAGTGCCTCAAGTCTTTCAGAGTCTTGTGTTTTAGTGCTTTCTATGAACTTCTCATTAATGGTCTTCTGATATTTTAGCCTCTTTACTTCTCCATTAAATTTATCAACTTATTTTTTTAATCTCTCGAACTCTTTCATGCTAACCATCGTTGTTGTCTTGAATTGTGCAGCTCTTCCTAGAGGGTCTTGACTTCCTCTTCTTTTGATTTCTTCTCATCTTTGTATTTTTACAATTTTTCTTTCAAAAATTTGTTTCTTCTTCTACATTTTTCAATTTCCTCAAGAGCACTTATGAGTTCATCCTCTAGGTCAACCTCTCCTTTCACATTTAATTCATAATCTTAAGTTTGAGTTTCTATTCCCATGAATAGAATTTCTTCATTTTCACTTATCTCTTCATCTTCACTGTCTTCCATGGAATAGAGTCTTTTATTATTTTTATAAAATTTCTTCTTGTATATAGTTTTTCTCTTTTGATCTTTCTTATGAATGCAAGGTTCTTCATCATCACTATCTTCTTGTTTTGGGTAGGTACACTTTGTGCCAAAATATCCAATTCTTCCATGGTTAAAGCACTTTAGTGGTATATTTCCTTTGTACTTTCCAATACCTTTCTAAAGTTTCTTGATGAAAAGAGCTTCTTCATCATCTAAGTTCTCTGATTGGTTCTTGGGTAAAGCTTCAAATTTCTTTAACTGTTTTGTAGCTTTAAATGCCACCTCTTTTCTTAATGTTCCATTTTGTTTTGTTCTCATCTCATAGGAAATGAAGATCCCATGTAGCTCATCCACTCTCAAAATTTCAAGATCATATTGATCTTCTAAAGTAGATACTTTTGGGTTATATCTTATTCGTAGGGTTCTTAGTACTTTTTCAACTACCTCTTTCTCCTTTATTTCTCCTCCTATACCTTTAATAGTATTGGAAATTTCATCTACTCTTAGAATATATTTTGTAATATTTTCTTCTTCTTTCATATTTATACTTTTGAAATTCCCTTTGTATGTTTGAAGTTTGGATTTTTTTTTACTTTGGAAGCCCCTTTATAAGCAATTTTTAATTTTTCTCAAGCAGGGTTGGCTGCCTTACATTGCATGAATTTAACAAACACCAAATCTACTAATCCTTTAAAAATTACATTCAAATATTTTTCATTGAATTCATATTCATCTATTTAATCTCTATCAGTAGTTAGGTTGTCCAGTATTTTATACCCTTTTTCAAAAGAACTCTAAATTTTGCATCCAAGAGACATTAGATGGAATCTCATTCTTACACTCCAAAATGCATAATTATTTCCTATAAATAATGGAGGTTTGTTACCATCTAACCATTATTGATGATCCATAGTGGTTTTTAATAGGATCTTCCTTCTAGTGTTCTAGATTGTAGTGAAGGATCCCGCTCTGATACCAATTGTTGGAATATTGGAAAATACTGAGTGGGGGGGGGGGGGTGAATCAGTATTGATAACTTTAATAATTTAAAACCACTTTTAACTTATTCATTAAAACATAGAACCACCAAGATACATAGAACATAACATGTATCATGGAATCCCAATTGCGAAAACCAGAAACACTTTCTATAAATGAAAAAATATATTTACAATTTTTTTGTTGCAAGCTACAACTTGTTGGAGACACCAATCCCTAAGTTTTTTAGCTACAACTGAAGGATGCTTCAACACCCTGGTTTCTTTCCACTCCAATATACAAGGATTCTACTACACCCTATTTTCCATCCACTACGAGAGGAGTCTACAACCCCCTTTGCAGAACTGCAAGTTGCCTTAGCACCACCCTACCACCCTAATTTGATTTTTTTCTTCAATTATGTTTCTGATTATTCTTCACTTCATTGTTCTTTGTATTCTCTTACTGTTACATTCATCTAGATTTATGAGACATATTTCTTCAATTTCAAAATTCTCTTTAAACACTTATTTCAACATGTCTTTGAACCACTATGGTTTTTCATAATTGTGTCCCTTCATTAAAACCCTTTGACCAATGCATCTCTTCATTATGGAAACGTGCCTTATCATGAACTGGTGTAGAATATCCTAAAACATTGTTTTGGCAGACCTATAACTTTGTCTTCAAGCACCTTTTAAGATAAATAAGACCATGGTCAGATGCACACATCAACAAGATACACCCTAATAGTCTCATATTAGTTTTATCAGTTTCCTACAAAAGATGGAAGGCATTTTCCTAAGGAATACCTTGAACGTTTTCTTCAAGAACGTTTTTGGGGAATTGAGACCATGGTCAAATGCAACATCAACAAGATAAAACCTGATGGTCTCATATAATTTTTATCAGTATCCTACAAACTATGGAGGGAATTTCACTGAGGTGACTTAGGCATATTTACTAGAACCGAAACAATGCAAATCATGCCAAAAAACAGTTTTGGAAGACCAATAACTTCACCTTCAGAGACTTTCTTGACAAACCAATCATATGGTTATATGAAAAAGAAAACAATTTAGATGTATGTATCCTAATTATCATCTCATTCATAAAATAAAAAACATGGCATGTATTTTATAGAGGCCCCTTAGGCAGATTAAGAAGAATTTAAGTCAATTTTCAGAGTTTCAACAAGAGTTTCAGCAAGATGTCGTACTTTTATATAATGGTGTCAAATTGTAAAAATGACTTCATGAGAGGACTAAAACAACATCATATGAATTTTCAACCTCATCACACATGTCACATTCCATGTCATCACTTCATTTGTTATTCCTTTGTCATTAATGAACTATCATGTTCCTATACTTAGTCAATTTTCAGAGTTTCAACAAGTTGCCATATTTTTACACAATGTTGTCAAATAGTAAAAATGACTTCATGAGAGCACTAGAACATCATAATATGGATTTGTAATCTCATCACACATGTCACATCATCATACATGTCATGTCATTTCCTTTGTCATAAATGAACTTTTTTGACATCAATAGAAACCATACTCAACATTGGGGTACCTTTGAGTCACCCGTACTTTTTTTTCTTTTATTTTTATTCAAACTTACAATGTGATTAGTTCTTTCATCGACATACATTTTTTTATAATTCAGCCACATGGATTTTGCACACTAGATTCCCATTACTTGGTTGGATTTGAGCACAACATTTCCATGCCTTTTTGGGATTTGAGCACATATATTCCCTATACTTATTAAAACTAGCATTGCACACATATATTCTATATAATTATTCATACTGGTATTAAGAATTCAATTCCATTACCAAGTTCATTAATCCATTTTACATCAATGACAATACCAAGCTCAACAATCTCCCCCTTTGGCATTGATGTCAACACCAGGTAAAGTTGAGCTTCTTGTGGATTCTAACTTCATCATTGAAGTATGCAATTTTATTTGCAGATTTACTTGCTTCTATATCCCCCTTTGACATCAATGGAAAAGGAATTATTTTCAAACCCATAATATGTATCCACCCCCTACATAGTTTCATGCTCTCCTCTTGAATTCATGATAGTATGTCATTTGAGTTAATTACTTCTTCTTTTATTTTGCGAAAATACCGCACTCCCCCTATGTTATTTCCATTCCATCATTTGTTATATTCTGAATTATGTTGTATATATAGGGTTCATTATATCTCTCCGATGAATTTTCATAGTATTTCTCCCTTTAGCTTCATTCTTCCTATTTCTTGATTCTATCAATTTTACTATAGTGTGTCGGATTTCTATCATGTTGTAGATTCTTGAGATTAATGTGGAGTGGAAATTACTTCCAATGTATGTCTTGGAAGAGGATTTGTGAATATATTTTCAATTTGTTCTTTGGTGTCTATGTAATCTAGCTTGACAATATTTTTAGTGACATGTTCTCTCACAAAATGATATTTGACACATATATGCTTGTTTTTGGAGTGCATTAAAGGATTCTTGGAGATGTTGATTGTTCTTGTTTCGTCACATAAAATTGATATAGGTTGATCAAATTCCACTTAGACATCCTTTAAAATTTGTTTCATCGCTGGAACTTGTTCACAACAAGATGTTGCTGCAATATATTTTTCTTATGTTGTAGATAACGATACTAAGGATTGTTTTTTGCTTAACCAAGATACTAAGTAATTTACTAAGAAATATGTTTCTCTAAATGTACTTCTGACATCAATAATTCCTTCCCAATCTATGTTTGTATATGCTACCAAGGTCAAACCATCACTTTGTGGATACCATAAGAAAAAATCCAAGGTTCCTTTCAGATATCTAAAGATCATTTTTACAACTAGATGTGTGTTTCCTTAGGTGATGCTTGAAACCTTGCAACCAAGCCTACATCTTGTATTATATTTGGTCTTGAGGTAGTTAAACATAACAAGCTTCTAATCATTGACCTACAAAGTTTTTTGACCTACTTCCTTTGCTTCATCTTCTTTGCTTAATTTGCAACTAGTAATCATGGATGTACATACTGGCTTGCAATTTTCCATGTTAAATATTTTTAGCATTTCTTTTACCTATTTAGTTTGAGAAATAAAAATACCATTATTTAGATGAGATATATGGAGTCCTAGAAAGAAATACAGTTCTTTGAGCATAAACATTCCGAATTCCTTTTGCATGTTCTAAACAAAATTTTGACTTAACCTATCATCATTAGTTCCAAAGATGATATCATTTGCATATAGTTCAACAACAATCATATTTCCATGCCCAACCTTTATGTATATATTATTTTCTACATTACCCTTTCTGAAACCTCATTGTTGTAGATACTTTTCTAATATTAAATACCAAGATGTAGGTGCTTTCTTTAGTCCATACAGATATTTCTTCAATTTCCAAACACAGTCCTTATTATTCGAGAGAGAGAAACCTTATTTATATTCTTTATACACTTCTTCTTCTAATTATCCATTTAAAAATGTTAATTTTACATCCATTTGATATACAATTATGCTTTTGGAGAAAGTATAGGCTAGAAACATACTTATTACATCTATTATTTCTATAGGGGAAAGGTTTCTTCAAAATATATTCCTTCAACCAGTGTGTATCCCTTGCACACCAGCCTTGATTTAGCTCTAACCACTTGCCCATCCTCATTTAGTTTATTTCTGAAAACCCATTTAGTGCAAATAAAATGTTTTCCTTTGGGTCTATTTTTTCTCAATCTTAGTTAACTCTTAATCTATGGATTAAAACACTAATCATCAGTCCTAGCTTCATCAAAACATCTCAGTTCTACTTTGGACAACAAGGATAAATGTATTTCTTTAGCATTATTTTTTAAGTACTTTGTTATTGTTTATAGAACAATGTTTTTATCTCTGATAATCAAATCCTCAGGATGATTCATTTGGAACTATATGGAAGGATCTTTTGTATTAGGTATTCTTTCTTCTTCTGGTTCTTCTTGATGCACTTATTCTTGTTTTTCTCTCAGCTCCTCCTCTTCAAGTAGGCCTTCCGATGATTGTTCAAATACTAGCTCATCATCATATTCTATTATTTTGTATGTGAATGCTTCATCTACCTTTACATATATAATTTCCACCATAATTTAGTCTTAGGTTGTAAAATTTGTCTTCCTTGATTCTTTTGGCATATCCAAGAAAAAATATTTCATCAAATCTGGAGTCTAATTTTAGTATTCAACTAAAAAAATTGTTCTTATTTTAATAACACGAGATGTCATCTATCATGGCCTTTTCTTCTAGTCGATATCCTTCATGCATTAATATGTTTTCTACGCATACATCCTTCTATTAGGTTTCTCTTTCTTTAACTACTTTTGGGTATGCCTCGTTATTACATTTGTTAAATTCTTTGGTGTACCATTATTTGGTCTAGACTACGTAACTACTAATTTTTTATTTATTTAGTACTTCATGTCTTGGGATAGATTCCAATAGGTTAACATTTTTATTTCTTATAGTTGTTTCAAGAATAATGGGATAGCCTTATAATGAGTGATATTCAACCCTGTCAGAGAAAAATACCCTCTCCACAACATTATTCTCCTACCTAGTGACCTAAACCTTAAATTCATGACTTTGATGGTAAAAACCTCACTTATATTGACCACCTAAGTCACATTAGAGATTAATTGTAAAGTATACGGGTACCAAACCACCTTATATCCCATTCACAACAAACATTGATGTCCATTTTTGGCTAACCTAGGTGCATTCATATATTTGTGGGTTCCTTCCTTGATTAGGGAACTTTTTCCCAATTTTAGGATGACTTGAGTCCTTGTTTAATTAGTAACTGAAAGTGCTCCCCTAGTATGTCCTAATTGAATTTAGAATTATATCTTAGACATTATCATCTTTTTTAATTCTCCTTAGGGTTTTGCATGATAATTTAGTCAATTAATTGAGCATCCTTTAGTCATAAATAATGGTTGTGAATTCATGAGTCAGTGTTACTTAGTTAAGGAAAGTAAGCATTGATAACTATGAGTTATTGGATATAAATAATATTGACTAGAATCTCTTACACTACATGAGAAATTCAAGTTTCCTCTCGACCTAATTCATGTTTAATTTATTAAAGCATAGGATCTTCAGGCCTGCATGAATTAACTTTGAAAATAAGGCTGTAGAAGAGAGGTAGGATTGAGGAACCACTGATCAATTATTCACAGAAAAATTTCACACACATGGAGACAAAATTTGAAGAATATCATTACATCCATTAATCATTAAAGTATGTGTAATACAATGGTTTACAGATGGAATAATTTGAATTCCTTAGGTAGGGCTCAAATCCACCAACCTGAACTGACTCCGGTTTTAACTCGGTGTGGGAAAATCACCACTAGATCTCACTAATGAAACTCCATATAGTTGAATTAGATAACAACAATTAACTGACTGAGTTAGGTGATCAAAGGTGCTCGACCTCCATTAAATCATGCAAATAGGTGCTAGGATGATTGAAAGTGAACTAAATGATGGGAATGAGAGCATAACCGAACATAACTAAACATCGACTAGGGCCAACTGTTGGTGACTGCTGTTGGAGCTTAGAGTGGGTTCCTAAATTATAGGCATTGGTCCCTATAGCTCCTCAACTCATGTAGACAGACACAATGAGTGTTAGGTGGGCCCTAACTGTTAAAATAGTAGCAACAAGGAAGGTCTTTCTGCATGCATGTGTTCTTGCATGCAGAAGACTTAAAATAGGAAAAATGTTGTATTTAATTTACTTTTCCTAAGTTTACTTTGGAAAATAAATTAAAGTGATCTAAATTTACTTTAGTGAACCACTCGTTAAAGTGAAAGTGAAATTAGGGGTTTTTCTTTACCACTAGTTAAAGTGAAAGTGAAATTAGGGTTTTCTCTTTACCTAAAGTTATAAAAGAGAGATCAATTGGTGGAGAGAACACACACTTGTATTTCGACAAAGACAGGATACAGACAGGGAGAGAAGGTCAGAAAAAGGATTTAACTAAGAAGATGGAGGAGTGAGAAACAGGATCATCGAGCTTCGTGCAGTTAGGTCATACAATCACACATGAGGGTGTTGAGGTTTAGCTAGGATTTGCCCAATGATTTTGGCAGGTATTGCATTCACCAGGTTTGTGTGAATTTGTAGTGATTGTAAAAGTTCCACATTTTCTCATAATAAAATCTATATCTGAATGCTGTACCGGTTTTCCCATCTTGGGTTTTTCTAGGGGTTTCCATACCCAAAATAATAGTGTTAATATCATGATGTGATGTTGTGATTTATTTCTAAGTTTTATATTCCACTGCATATTGTAAAATATATTCATGTGTGGTTATCAGTTGATATTTTGCATGCACTATTTAGCCCTAGTTGAATATTAAAGTAAAATTTACATGGTATCAGAGCTCTAGTGAGCTAAAGCCGAGAGATTGGCAGCAACAGCGATAGATCAAGGGAAGATCTATAGGAATACACAAACCTAGACTTCTATATCTAGGGTTTAACAGGTACAATTCACTATGGCTGTGCAGTTGAGAGTTGAGGATACACTCCAGGGTGCTCGTAACTTTCCTACATGGAAAGAAAAGATCACAAGGATCCTAGATGCTAGTGATGTAGAGGAGCACATTGACTCCACTAAGGGTGCACCTAGAGATCTGACAGATTTAGCAGCTTGGAAAAATATTGATTCCAGAGCCATGCTGATTATCATGGATGGAGTCAAGGACCATATTGTCCCTCACCTTTCTAGTAAGAAGACCACAACAGAGATGTGGATGACTTTGGAGAGTCTATACCAAAGCAAGAATCAGAACTAGAAGACAGTGTCGTAAGAGAGGATGTGTAGCACCAAGATGGCTAAGGGAGAAGGACTGGTGCCTTAACTCACAATGCTCACATAGATCAGGGATAAGATTGGAGCTGTTGGCTCTAAGACAGTGGATGAGGAGCTAGTTCGGATAGCCCTCAATGGATTCTCTAAGCCATGGGGCACCTTTGTCAAAGGTGTTGTGGCTAGGGAGAAGATACCTGATTGGTAGAGACTATGGGATGACTTTGTACAGGAGGAAACCTACATGGGTCAAGGATCAGGCTCATCCAATAGTGCCCCACAGATTGTGGATGAGGAGGTTCTAGCCCTTATAGGGAAGAGCAAGGGGAAGGAAAAGAGGAAGAAGGATGGTAAGAAGAACCTTGACGTGTCAAAGGTTAAGTGTTTTATCTACCACAAAAAGGGACAGTTTTCCTCCCAGTGCCCAGACAGGAAGAAGAAGAGTAACACTCAAATGGCTAGATTTGCAGAGGTGGATGAGTTCAACAGGAACTTCGATGAGGAGTTCTGTTTGATAGCTTGGATGGAAAGCACCATAGGGAGAAAAATATGGTACATTGACAGTGGAGCATATATTCACATGACTGGACAGAAGAGATTATTCAAAGACTTGCAGGAGGGTGAAACAGGGATCCACGTTGAGCTGGGTGATGATGCGTGGTATCAGGCATAGAGAGTTGGCACTGTTTCATTTGAGAGGGAGTCTGGAAAACCCCTCAGTTTTGTTGATGTGTTATATGTTCTAGGACTACCAAAGAACCTTATATCAGTCTCCACTCTAGAGGAAAAGGGATATCAGGTGAAGTTACGTGACCATAGAGTGTATATTAGGCCCAATGGGTTAGATAGGAGCTTGGATCGGGTGATTGGAAAAACGAGCGGGAAAGTCTACATATTACACTTTGAGCATGAAAAATATCTAGTCAGTAGCAACAACAGTAGTTAGGGTGAGTTTTGGAACAGGAGGATGGCACACTTACACCATGGAGCACTGAAGCAGTTGAGAAAATCAGTCATTGGAGTTCCTTAAGAACAGGAGGAAAAGCATAACCACTGCAAGCGTTGTGCTTTGGGGAACAACATCAGGAAGCCTTTCTCCTAGAGTGAGCACAAGTCTAGGGAGCCCTTAGACTTGGTGCATTCGGATGTATATGGACATATGAGTTTCCATTCATTCAATGGTTACAGTTACTACATAACCTTCATTAATGACTATTCCAGGTGTTAGCACCGTAAGTGAGTCCAAGGTTGAGGAAAGGCACACCTCCAGGTAACAACAAAACCAATTTATCCATGCCTCCATCCCTGCATGGTCAGAGAGGGATCTCTTCTTCGTTGGAGCATCTCCACATAAGGTTGTAAATCTTGAGTGTCACCTGAGGCTACTCCACATAGGATTTTAAATTGTCGTAATCAGGGGGCTAGGATCCTAAATGGGGAAAAGTATGTTAAGGAAGGTTCATGGGGGGATTATCAAAGGGACGAGGGACCATGGGAAAATGGAGTCAAAACTTGCATAAGAATCAGTTACTAGTGGAAGAGTGACGTAAAGTGACAAGCGAAGGCAAGATAGCTACTGATTTGCAAATCAGGAGATTTAAGTGGGTGTTTCAGAAGACAAGGAGGGACAGTCCATCGTATGGAGCATCGACAAGATGAATTCCATATGAATTTAGAAGAACCATTGTTAAATGCTTGTAACAACAGCCAAAGCATAACAAGTATGAATTCTGCACCACTATACCCTAAGTTGCAAGCATGAAAGCAATAAACATAATCAAGTGGAAACAGGAAGCACATTCACACCTAAAGAAAACACTTATTGGAAAAAATAATAACACATGAATCTCTATTGTGAATGACAATTCTTCACTACAATTTATTCATACATAGGTGATGAGATTTTACAAACGGGAACCTCTGCCCAAGAATTGTTTCCCAATCCAATTTTACAACCCCTTTCTCCCTCTACTGGGAGTGTTTTTATACAATCCTAGTGCTGAGATTACAGAATCAAAAACTATTATAAGTCACCATCTGGTGTTAATATATCAAAGAGTGGACTATCACCACATTTTACAATCGTGCATGACAAACATCGTGGCACTGGCTGTCGCATTCGACTTGAAGGGAAGTTTGAAGCATTCGACCACCTTGACGGGCGATAAAGATGACGACTCACCCTTTACCTAGAAAATGCATGTAAAAAGGTCAGATGTTGGCAAAGTGGCTAGACCTACTCTTTGGTCCAGTCACCTTCACCACCTTCTTCCTTGCTGGGTGAAAAACCTTTGTTATGCATGGGCTCTGGAAGAAGTGTCGCACTGCTCCAGGTTGAGATGGACCTGTGGGGTGGTCTGTCATTCTTGGTCTCCTCATCTCCAGTGAGGTGAGTGCTCCCATAAGCGCTAAGGTGTAGAACCTCTACAAAAACCCCATAGCCCTCATCAAGTGTACTTCACAATCAGAATGATGATGGCTTTCAGACCTTAATGCTCCCACCTGAAGGAATATTTGCATAGGAAACAGTCGATGAATGTCTCTCTCATCGGAGGCTTTGGTGGGCGCGAAGGTATCAGGGGTTCCTAGAAATACACTTACGAGGAGAAAGTGTTTAGGTCATGCGTTGCTAGAGATGTGGATATCACGTCTAGGCCTCGATGGCTGGTATCACCATTGGCATAAAAGGCCACGACAATGAGTGAGTAGGGATTCTTCTCACTGACCATCAACACCCCTAGAAGGACAAGCTTCTCGAACCAAACCTTCATCATCGAACTCGATTGGGCCTCTGCAGCTACATGGAGGAGCGAAACCTCAAACTTGGAGATATGTTGGACTAAAGGCAGTATTTATAGGGTGTCGGCACTAATCTTCACGTAGGTTGGCCAACATCCTCGTACATTCTTTGATTGAGTATATCTCGTCTCAACATGTGTGAGGACGCAAGCAGAACGATCTCTTATTTTTGGGGATTCTGGTTGCTATTCTTCATGGAACACAACATCTCACTATCTACTATAGGAGGTGGCATTGGGCATCTTCAGGTACAATAGACCCATACTGTGTCTCCCACAAAGTGTGCATTCTCATATTGTGCTAGTCTCACCTCGTGTGAGCAATGGATTCACCGGTTACTCTACTCATTTCCACAAGACATTCCATGCAAAGCCACCTCACAGGTATGGTTTCCTTTGAAAGGGACACGTGCCACACTTGTGAACCAGGAAAACCATGCCACTAGATGAGACTTCCACCTCGGCCATATCTCGAATGGTGTCAGAGGAATCGGTGAATCTGTGATGAGGCAGATTACACATGTGAACGCCCCCTCCACTGTCATTTCCACATAGGATGAGAAATACACACCCTGGAAATATTTCTTAGCTGTCCGATCAAAGGAAAATTTCACCTCTACTATCCATGTCTCGTTCATTCTGCTACCAACCTTTCCCTTTTGACCACCGTAGGCAATTCTAGTCCATGATACGTTCTTCACTGCCGATCAAGATCGACTTCTCATGCAGCTATCAATTGGAGTGGGGTTCGCCATTTTCGCAATAGAGGACTCAACTATTCATCTGTGCAGTTTCATTCTATGAAATGAAACTTAGCTGTATATATGTCTTAGCTTTTATCACGATTGTTGATTCTTTTCTCCTGTACGACTTTTCATGATTCAGGATTGCGGTTTTATCTGCGTAAGTAAGGGTTTTGAAATCGCTGTAGGCCATAGATATACCCCAGGACTCATCTCAACCGTTGAAGGATTTTGCTTCCTAACAGATTTCATGATCTGGGGGAAAATGCCTGGACCGCGCATGTTTTCCTGTGAAAAATGATATGGAACTGTTGATGTGTCGCTGATTGATCACAGCCCTTGAATATGGATTGTGCCCAATGTCACGATACACTTGCTGCTTTCATCGTTGAACAACGGTCACACGAAATTCAAGGGAATGGGACCCATACCAAACCTCTATCAAGCCCTCGAATCAACTGTTAAAATAGAGTGTTAACACCAGGAAAACTTGGATCTATTTCCTGAAGGCTAAGTCAGAGGTCTTTGAGAGGTTCCGAGAGTTCAAGACTCTTGTGGAGAACCAAACAAGAAAGAAGATTCGAGTGTTGAGGATAGACAATGAGGGTGATTACACTTCCAATGAATTCACAGAGTATTGTTCGGCTGAGGGGATCAAGAAGGAGCACACTATGCCCCATACCCCATAGCAGAATGGAGTTGCAGAGTGGAAGATTAGGACTATGGTTGGACCAGCCAAGGCCATGCTATTTGATCAGGGATTACCACTATTCCTCTGAGTTGAGGCATACAGGACTACAGTATACATTCAGAATAGGTGTCCCCCTATAGCATTAGGGAGGAAGACACCATAGGAGGCCTTCACAGGAACTAGGCTATATGTGAGTCACATTCGCATATTCGACAGTTTCTGTTATTGTCATGTTCATGCTAACAATAGGAAGAAGCTAGACCCTTCTAGAGAGAACGGGTTACTTGTTGGTTACAACGAGATTTCGAAGGAATATAGAGTTTACATTCCTACTCATAGGAGGATCATTATAAGCAGGGATGTCTAGTTTGATTAGGATAGGGCCTTGCGGAGATATTTGGACTTACCAACAGCTCAACAGCTAGCATAGGAGTTGGGAGTCAAGTTGAAGGGGACATATGTACAGGTACAGGTACAAACACAGACCACATTTTGTAATGGTCAGAGGGAGTCAGGTGGACACGATTCTTTAGTCATTGTCTTAAAGGATGAGCTATAGTAGGAGACAAATTTCCAGCAGCTGTAATAGGTTGACAATAGGTCAAGGCCTAAGTTGTTTAGATCCATAGTGCAGGATTCCAGGTAGGTAGATCCTCCACATACATATTTTAGACGAAGTGTACCACTAGAGAGGCTTAGTTATATGGCACTGATGATAGAGTTGATTAACTCTGAACCTTCCAGCTTTGGGGAGGCTATACAACATGATGTGTGGTAGGAAGCTATGATTGAGGAGTTTAAATCTATTATGAAAAACCAAGTATGGGAGGTTGTGCTAAGGCCACAAGGGAAAAAGGTGGTGGGATCCAGATGGATCTACAAGGTGAATCATGTAGCAAATGGAAGCATAGAGATGTACAAAGTGCACTTCATGGAAAAGGGGTTTTCATAGAAGGAGGATATTGATTATGAGGAGACCTTCACCCCTGTTTCTAGGTATTCTTCCATTCAGACCGTTATCTCACTAGAAGCTGATATGGGTTGGCATGTCCATTAGATGGATGTCAAGACTCCCTTCCTCAATGGATTTATATAGGAGGAGGTGTATATTCAGAAGCTAGAGGGGTTTTATGTGGATAACAGGAAGTTGCATGTATGCAGACTGCATCGAGCTCTTTACACAATCAAGTAGGCACCTTGAGCATGGTACTCGAGGATTGACAACTATCTATGGGAGATGGGATTTCAACGGAGTGAGGATGACCACAACTGTACTTCTTGGTAGGTGAGGTTCCTCTCATGTTGGTCTTATATGTGGATGATCTCTTTTTGACAGGAGATGAGAGGCTGATTGGAGACTGTAAGTCCTACCTTGCAATATAGTTTAATATGAAAGACCTTGGGATGATGAATTACTTTTTGGGCTTGGAGGTCTGGAAAATAGATGGATGCTTCTTCATCAGATGAGGGAAGTATGCAGTAGAGATCTTGAAGAGATTCAGGATGGAGGACTACAAGCCTATTGCCATACCTCTAGTTTCTAACTAAAGGAATATTGATGAAGTAGGATTAGATGGATTTGATCCTACCTTGTATTGTTGGCTTATCGGATCATTTATGTATCTGGTCAACACTAGACCAGACATCAGCTTTACAGTAAACTCTTTGAGTCAGTTCATGATGGACCCTCGGAGAGTGCATTGGACGGCTGCGAAGCACATACTTCGCTACATCAAAGGTACAATGGAGTATGGATTGGTTTATGAGCGCAAGGGGAGTTTATAGTTAGCAGGTTTCATAGATGATGACTAGGAAAGATGTGTAGAGGATCGAAAGAGTACTTTAGACCGTTGTTTTAGCATTGGATCATGGGTTTTCTCTTGGTTCAATGGGAAGAAGAAGCTAGTTGCATTGAGATCGACAAAGGCTGAGTACATGGTAGCCAGCATGGCTTCTTGTGAGGGTATGTGGCTGAGGAAGTTACTTGCAAGGTTGTTGGAGTGTGAGCTAGAGGCTACAATAGTTCACTATGACAATCAGAGTGGCATCAGTTTTAGATTTTATCATTCAAGCTAGCATTATATTAGGCTCTTTAACTGAGAGAGTAAAAATCACAGCAATCAAACACAAGAGACAATGAACACAATGTTTTTCCTCAGGGAAACCATAAATGGAGAATACCTTGCAACTTCCTCAGAGATAGAATCAACACCAAAAGAAAAACCCCAAAATAGTAACATGATCTCCTGATAGCAGTAGCCTCTTTCTTTCTAGCCCTAACAACTTCTTCTCTCTCAGCTATGCAATACAACTGAGTGTGTGATAAATAGAGAGGCTCGATCTCTATTTATACCAATTCTCGACTTGAAAATAACTCACTAGGGATGAATTCTATAGGAGAGTGTACTAACATTAGGGCCCCACAACTGCAGGGATTTTAACGTTTGAACAATAGGAGGGTTACCCACAATGACTTGTTTACATTATTAAATCTCTCGATAGTAACATCGGGGAATGACATGACTCAAATACATTACAGATACTTCCCGGGATAAACATCAGGGTACAAGACATAACATATACAGGTGAATACATTTCGAAGTTACAAATACATCAACACTCCCTCTTAACTAGGAAGGTATTGTCTTGACACAATTTATCAACACGAGTCTTCTTCTCTATATCATCTACATCATCAATGAGTTCTTGTCATCTTCATCTTCAATTCAGCTTCATATTGATTTGGATCATCACTCGATCTGGATCATCATTGATGGATCATCATCACTGGATCTGGATCATCGTCACTGGATCTGGATCATCACTCGATCTAGATCATCACTGGGTCATCATCATGGGTGCTATCTCTTGATTCTTCTCATCATAGGAAGTTCTACAGAGCCAACCCTTTTTCATGCTAGATGTACATCTACAGAGCTAGTCCCTTTTCATAATGGATGTATCATCATAGAGCTAGTCCTTTTTCATACTAGATGTGGCATCTACATAGAGCTAATCCTTTTTCATACTAGATGTGTCATCACAGAGCTAGTCCTTTTTCATACTAGATGTGGGATCTACACAGAGCTAGTCCTTTTTCATACTAGACGTGTCTTCATAGAGCTATCCCTTTTTCATGCTCGATGTGGGATGTACACATAGCTAGTTCTTTTTCATACTAGATGTGTCTTCACAGAGCCAACCCTTTTTCATGCTAGATGTGGGATCTACACAGAGCTAGTCCTTTTTCATACTAGATGTGGCATCTACACAGAGCCAGTCCTTTTTCATACTAGATGTGTCATCATAGAGCTAGTCCTTTTTCATACTAGATGTGGGATCTACACAGAGCTAGTCCTTTTTCATACTAGATGTGTCTTCACAGAGCCAGCCCATTTTCATGCTGGATGTGGCACCTACACAGAGCTAGTCATTTTTCATACTAGATGTGTCTTCACATAGCCAACCCTTTTTCATGCTGGATGTGGGATCGACACAGACATCTAACAATGGAAGGAACCAATCCTCTCACCATGTTAAAGCTCTTATATATGACCATGGAAGGAACCAATCCTCTCACCATGTCAGAAGGGCACTACACTTACATCTGACCATGGAAGGAGCCAATCCTCTCACCATGTTAGAAAGGCACATCATGGATTCATCACTTCCTCTTGGAAGGAACCTCGATCTGGAGAACACCAAGCTTGTCCCTGAAGTTTTCAAACTTCACCCTAGCCATTGGCTTAGTCAACACATCAGCTATCTGTTTGTCTGTCGCAACATACTGGAGATTCACTGCTCCTCTTTGCACCATATCCCTGATATAGTGATATTTGATCTCGATATGCTTCAATTGTCATGGAACACCGGATTCTTCGACAACTTCATGCAACTCTGGTTGTCGCAATATATACAATTAGCATCTATCTGGAGATCAAATAGATCAGACAGTAGGTTCCTCATCCATACTGCCTCTCAACTAGCTGAAAAAGCTGTGACATACTCTGCTTTAGTTGTACTTAGTGCCACACAGGATTTCTTTCTACTAAACCAAGATATAACAACTGATCCCATACTGAAGCAGCACCCTGAAGTGCTCTTCCTATCGATGACACTGCCTGCCCAATCTGAATCAACATAACCCTCTAGGTTAATCTTCTGATCAGCCTTATACTTGAGCCCATAATCAACTGTACCCTTTAGGTACCTCAGAATATGCTTTGCAGCAATCAAGTGAACATGTGTCGGATCTGTCAGGAACTAGCTCAAGGTTTTCATAGCAAAGCAAATATCTGGTCTCATATTCATCAGGTACATCAAGGACCCAATCATATGATGATACATCATGGAATCAACTGACTCAGATGAAGCATCACCCAATAGCTTCAGGTTCGATGCCATAGGTGTGGTTATGGCCTTGCAGTCCATCATCCAAAATCTCTTTAGGATCTTTACTGCATATTTTCCTTGTCCGAGGAAGATTCCATTTGCATTCTGCCACACCTCCATGCCTAGAAAATAATGCATCATACCCAAGTCCTTCATTTCAAACTCAACAGCAAGCTTTCTCTTCATATCAGTAATCAATCCATCCATACCTGTTACAAACATATCATCTACATATAGTAGGAGTATCACTGGATTGCCTTCTTCAACCTTGTAGTAAAGGTTGAAATCTGCTTTACTTTTGGTAAAGCCCAAACTGGATAGAAAGCCATCAATGCTGACGTAACATGTCCTGGGTGCTTGTTTCAAACCGTACAGGGCTTTCTTCAATTTAAACACATGAGTCTCTCTGTCATGTGTCTCAAATCTAAGTGTTTGCTCCACATACACTTCCTCTTCCACTACACCATTCAAGAATGCAATCTTGACATCCATCTAGTGTATCTTCTGTTTCATCACTACAGCCATAGCAAGTACTGATATGATGGAAGTGTATCTCAATACAGGTGAAATTTTTTATTCATAATATTCCTTCTTTCTGGGACAAGCCATGAGCCACAACTCTTGATTTATATTTGTCTATGCTGCCGTCTGCAACATGCTTGATCTTGTAGATCCATTTGGAAGTCACCAAAGACTTCTGCGTAGGTCTTGGGACAACATCCCAAACATCATTCTTCATGATCAATTGGTACTCTTGGATCATAGCATCCTTCCACTCTTTCTTTTCTATCGCTTCTTCATAGTTGGATCTTTATCAATGAAATCACATAATAAGGCTACATAACTAGAACAAGAGCTGGTTCTTTTCCTTTCTCTATGTGATTCTTTTGGAGCCCCAGATCTTTCTGCACGTTGGATAGCTTCTTGTACCCAATTAGGTTTCCTCTTATGAGGATTCTTCTCTTGAGGTGGATCTACAGGTTCTTGAGGTTCTTCTATTTCTCGATCTTCTTCTTGATATTCTTCGTTCATGGTTGTGTCATGAATTCTGGGTGCTTTTGTTTCTTCAGGTTCTTCAACAGGTGTCTTTCTAGATTTGTTGTAAGCTGAGTCTTTATCAAATGTTAAATCCTTACTGATGTTGATCTTCTTGAATCCTGGGTAGTATATTCTGTAATCCTTCGAGCTTTCAGAGTATCCCACAAATATACCCTTCCTTCCTGAAGGATCTAACTTTGTCCTCTTTTCTTTCAGAATGTTTATGTACACTGGACAACCAAATATTCTAAGATGGATAACTTCTGGTTTCTTGCAGGAAAATACTTCTTGAGGTGTCTTATTCTTGATTACTCTGTGTGGTGTACGGTTCTATACATACACCGCTATTCTGGCAGCTTCTTCCCATATATGCATGGGAATATCTTGATCATGAAGCATGGCCCTTGCAGCTTCCATGATCATTCTATTCTTCCTTTCTGCAACTCCATTCTGTTGTGGATTATATGGAGTGGTTAACTCTGTCTCAATCCCTAAATCTTTGCATAAGTTTTTAAATTCATTCGATGTGAATTATCCGCCATTATCTAATCGAAAAATATTGATCTTCTTTTCTGCGTGGTTCTCAATCAAGGCTTTGAATTCCTTGAACTTGCTGAATACTTCACCTTTGTTCTTCATAAAGTATATCCATGTCTTCCAAGAAAAATCATCAATGAAATAAACATAGTATACATACCCACTTAATGAACTGGTTGACATTGGACTGCATACTTCGGAATGGATGATTTCCAAGAATCCTTTTTCCTTGCTCTCGCTACTTGGAAATGTCTTCTTTGTGTTCTTTCCTTTTGCACATCCTTTGTAGACACCATAATGTTTTGTCTGCATTTCTGGAAGACCTTCAATAGCTTTGCTTGCAAGTGGTAGTGCCCTGTAATGCACATGTGCAAGCCTTCTATGCCAAAGTTCATTTGGTTGTACTGAGTCATGAACCAAAGCTTGTTCTGGTTGGCCCTTCAATTTGTATAGACCTCCTTCTTGTTCCCCAATTACTATTGCATCATCAAAATTCTTTCCCTTTGGCCACATAAGAACTTGGCCATCTACAAAAGTAAACCTCATTCCTTTTGCATCCAATGCAGATATGGAGAGGAGGTTCTTCTTTAGTCCTGGTACAAATAATGCATTTTTCATCTTCATAGAATTTCCAGAGTCTAGCTTATAGGAGGATTCACCACTACCTTTTATTGGATACTGGTAATCATCCCCAAGTTTCACCTTGTGAGGTGATTCATGTTCAGATAGTTTCACAAAGGATTCCTTGAATCTTGTCATATGTTTGGAAGAACCATTGTCTATAATCCAATCATTGCTTCCATGTGAGATAGTTCCCTTGAGAGTGGAGATCGACACATATTCTTCATCACTTGAAGAATCATCACTTTCTTGTCTGATTCTCTTTGTGGAAGGTTCATCATCCTCTGTAGCATGAGCATGATGTCTTCTCTTTTTTCCCCTTTTCTTCTTTGAGTTTGTTATAGCGGATTTCGCCACTCCAGGTGAATCACACTTTGTATGGCTTTCTCCTGTCCCGCTGCAGACTCTCTAGACCCCATGGACCATATTTTATCCTTTGATGTTACCTTGATCATCCCTAAAACCATATAAAAAATGATATACGTGGCCTTTTACCTGATAACCGTGTACATACGTGGGTTTGTCCCCAATAACCGCGTATGTCGGGATGCGTGCATAATCCAAATCCTTTTTGGAGTTTTCCTTGACTTGGATCCGACTCATTCAACTCCTGGCCTTCCATATGCCTTGAGATCGCTCGGATTCGACCTTTCATTATCCCTTGTGAAGCTATATAAGGAACCCCTTGGTACATTGAAGGAAGATAGAGAGATTGAAGTAATGAAACTATAGTCCATTGTTGCCAGAACTATACTTGATTCTGCATCCCTTTGTCCCTTTGGAGCACTTTGGTGTTCTTCCCAAGCTTGCCTTTGCTAGTGAGATTGCTATCGAGAGATGGAGGATTGAGGTGCTGGAGGCCCAAGTGGGGGATTCAGTTTCTCTGGTTCACAGACATGCCACCAGAGGTTGTATCTATCTTGTAATCTCTAATTGATATTAATAAGAACTATCTTTCCTTGTCCAATGATGTGTATTTGATTGAATATTGTATCCATTGGAATATGTCAAATGCTTTTACATTATTGCTTATATATGCTAGAATAGATCTAACACCATGATATATAGTATGCTTGTATTGTTTACTTGTTGTTGAGGGAGTATTCTATCAATTCAAGCTGAAGATTGGAAATCTCAATGGGGATCTACTTCAACCGTCCGGAATAAGGTACGAGGTCTGATCCTTTAGTGTTAGACATTTTATTTCTATTGCATATTGGGAAAGATTGATTTCTGAAGTCATTGCTGTCTACTGTGGTACCCCAAGCCATAGGAATTTCTCTCCGTAACAGAATTGGTGACTCTGCTGGGGAGTTCCTAGTAGTTGTCCTTTGGGGGTGATTTTCTTGGCATTCAATGTATTTGAATTGCTCTTTCTCTCTTGTTTCTATGTCGGGTCTAGGGGCATGTATGCCTGGTAGAGTCTGATTGGAGTGAGGTCTGTCTCAACTTGTCTGTTTGCCTTGTTTTATGCACCTTTTCCTCCTGTACACGGGTTTTTGATTTACAGTCACGTATACACGCAGTTTCCTCTGTTATTTCCACATATACACGCGGGTTTACTGCGAACAGTCGTGTATACCCTGGATTTTTCCCTTTTTGTGGAAGTAAATGGGTTGCTGGGTGAATGCTGTTAGTTGATGAGTCTCCTTTGGCACTGCCTGAGTCTGTTTTGACCTCTGGTTCTGATTGGAAACGTTTTTTTAGCCTAAATTTTTTTTTAGGAAAGTTCTTGTCATGGCATTTTCGATTTTTTGTTTGAGATTAGTGCATTAGAGTTCTTTTACCTTGGTGCTATGCTTGGATGTTGTTTATGTGTGCTTGCAGAGTTTGAGGGTGGTAGAATCATTCTTTTTCTTTTTGCATCTCTTATATTTTCAAAAAATACAAAAACATTTGCTTATCATAATGCATTGCATGTTGCACTTTGCATTGTACTTGCACTAGATATAGATTTGCTTTGGAGTACTAGTTAGGAATTCATATAGGAAAATTTGCATTCAGCATTTGAAGAAGAAATTGTGCATTACACGTAGTACACATACCCTATTTTCATGGACACAATGCATTTGCATTGATTTTTATGGTGTGCATTTTACTTCTTGTTGTGTCATAACACCACTAGTTGCACGACCATATCCTATTCTTGAGTAATAAAGCCAACTAAAATCAACGCTAATTAAAATGAATTACAATCTTTTTCTTTGTAGGGTGCACCAACAAGCTTAGGTTTTAGGATCTTGGAATAGTTCATTGTAAGTTAATTCTCCAAGATCACTAAACAACAACATCTAGGTGTCTGTCCAGAGAGTGTGTGAAATCCTTGGTATAACCATCGTTCTCAGGATCCTCCTCTCAAACGGGAGTTAAGCACGAGGCAGTGTGAGTGGTTGTTGATTGGGATAGCCCCTGGTTGATGACTGTGTAGCACCAGCGATATAGCTAGGATTGTATTCGTATCTGGGGACTCTTTTGGGAGTTTCGGGCTTTGCTACCCTGCCCATACGGTCAATCCCGCTTGGGATTGTCCGCCTGAGATTTGATTATATTGAGGTGACCTTAGTGACCTTACCTAGGATATCGAGGGGGTACATGTAGAGGTTATTTTTCATGTGTCCCGGCCAATTTGGGGTCAGACAGCACAGTCGCTTTACGCGTTGAAGCTGAGGGCCACAATAATTGGTTCCGAACCTCCGCTTGTGGTGACAAGGGCCTCTCAAGCCTCTCCTAGGCGAGACATACCGGCCACATTCGGGAGCTCACTTATCCATCCCTTGTTTGCTTGCATTTGGCTTTAGATTTTATTGGTGATTGCTCTGTGCATGCTAGTTGGCCTAGGGTCTACGTAAATAGAGAGTCTTTGCTTTTTGTTGAGTAATTGTGGATTCAAGTGCAGTTCCGCGCCATTCTCATCGGTTAGTAGGACTTCCACCTTCCACTTCTCCTCCTCCTTTGGGAGAGAGGCCTAGACAGTCCGGGCGGACTATGTCACACACTGATTCACACACCATGGAGGATCATTCAGAGACTATTCCTGAGCCACCTCCTCCCGTTCGTATTGACGATGGGGAATTTACTCCTACATACGATCCTTCACCTGACCTAGTTGAGTTTGGTCCTGTGATTTCCTAGATAGCATCTTTGCATGATACACCTACTCACCCTAGGGATGATTCCCTGTTGTCACATTACCGGTATGGAATGCCGGAAGATGCCAAGACTCACTTTCCACCCGCCAGTACTAGCTACAGTAGTTATGCTATGACTGGTTTTCCTATGCACGATTTGACATTTCATGTCGAATCTGATTCTGAGCCTAGCACTATGCCTGGGGGCAATCCCATTCCTTACCTTGCGGAGAGGTTTGGGAGTACTAGTCACATTGCACCTTCCATCCCAGTGGTGGAAGCTCCATCTTATCACCCTCCTAGGTCTAGAGTTAGTGATACGATTAGGATACCAGGTCCGAGACGAGTGACGATAGGCACTAGCACATATCTTATTACTGAGATTCCTTCATCCTTGATTCTGAGTTCTTCAAATGTACATCCTCCACCTTATCCACGTGGTCCTTCAAGTCAATATATGGCTACGAGTCAGGTCCGTACTGCGGTTACTAGGCTGATTGTGTCTCAAGTTCATATACCACCCACTGTTTCGGGAGGCTATACTCATCCTTCTAGTGGTCAGCTTGTCACGCCTGGGGCTTATATACCTACTTCAGGTATGTATGTTCCCCCTTCTGGAGCTTATCTTCCTACCTACGGAGTGTCCCATGGGACATCGCATGCGATGACTTGTGGCTTTTATTACGGGACGCAGTATGGATAGGTTCCTTCACCTTACGGAGGCAGGTATCAACAACCTGCTTACTCTCCTAATTATGGCTTTGTAGCTCCTACTAGTCAAGTTCCACCTTATCATGGTACTTCCACACCACCCTATACAGGTCAGACAGGCAGAGGACACTATGGCCAAGGCCATGGTGGTGCTCAAACCTATGTGAACCATGGAGCGGTCCATCAATCTCATCATGCTAAGCTCCCTTTCCTCGCGACGCTCAATCTACCTGACTTATCGAGACTTACGAACAATCCCGTGGCTCATGACCCGGCTTGGCTGGCTATCCCTACCAAGCTTCCTTTGGACATACCTAAGTTTGAAGGCAAACCGGGAGAGGATCTGAGTGAACACGTTACCATGTTTCACCTTTGGTGCTCTTCGAATTCGTTACATCAGGACTCAGTCCTCTTGTGACTATTTCAATGCACCCTCACAGGGCCTGCTGTGAAATGGTATATAGAGTTACCAAAGGGATCCTTCACCTTGTTCGACGATCTTGCGATGACTTTTCTTAATCACTTCCAGCTACCAGTGCGTTATGATGTTGGTACTGAAATCTTGTCGACATTTCGGCAAGATAAAGCCACCCATATTTCTGATCATATTCAGGAGTGGCATAGACAGAAGAGATTAATTAAAGCTTTTATACCACCGGAGTTCCTTCTCGAGTGGTTCCTCAAGTCTTTATTGCCATATATTGCGAAGGATGTTTCCACATCCAGAGTGCAGAATGAGGAACAAGCGATCTTTAGGGTGTAGGAACTAGACTTGATTTATGCTCAGTCTAGTTTGTTGTATGAGATTATTCCCAACGCTCCTCGTTCTAGTTTCGATCCCAAGGTCAAACCTGGACCACATGCCGATGGCATTGTGGGTTGTGCAAGTGCAAAACCTGCAGATTCGGTTGCAAAAAAAGTTAGTCAATTGTCGCTCAACCAGTCTGCTTCAGGACAAGCTATGGATTCGTCTCAACCCGCCCAAATGGCAAGTGTACTTTCTGTGCAATCGTTGGACCAGAAGGGTAACCAACAACCCGGACGGAATAAGAAAAAGGGAAAGAATAATAATTGAAAGGGTGGGAATAAGAATGAGAATGCTACCAATAATGACAAGAACGGTCAGAATGCTGGTGGGGACAAGCAAGCGAAACGTAAGGTTAAATTCCCTTCCAAGCTATGTAAGGATGATCACCTCACTTACTTGTGCCCTAGAATTGATGAATCTTCGAGACTGTTAGCACAAGGCCCAGCTGTGCTAACGAACCCATTACCACCGCATAACTAGAATATGAACTCGAAGTCCCAGGAGCAATCTAGTGAGAATGATCCACCAGAGGCTAGTGCTTGTGGGTGCATTAACATGGTTCATGCTGCCAAGGTTGTGACTCGTGCGAAAGATTATGGATCATCACAACCCATCCCAGGCAAAGAACCCGATCCACCAGGAACTCCTTTGCGCATTGAGAAACCTGCAGACAAACCTGAAGCTGCACCTCGCATTCCTAAGGGAGTACTTAAGCACTCGAGGCATAATCCAAATGCCCGAGCCACCCAGAATTATTCAGTTGTCGAGGATTTGGGCCATACTCCTTGTGCGATGTCTACATTGGAAGTGCTTCAGAGTTGTCCTTCGCAAAGGAAGGCTTTGCTTTCTGCTCTTGGTGTGAACGGTGATGATTCTTCCTCAGTGATCAAATTTGAAACCGCAGGTCACCAGCCTCACTTGCCCTACTATGTGTCACTTTTGGTACATGTAGAATGTCTTAATATGATCGTTAAGCGCACTGTGATTGACGAGGGCGCTACTGCATCTGTGATGTCTTTGTCTTGTTGGAAGGGTCTTGGTTCTCCTGAGCTATCGAAATCAGCGACTATGTTAACTGCTTTTGATGGGAGATCATTTAGGCCGCACGGTATTATTCCTTCCCTTAAGGTCCGTTTGGGAGGGAAGACCGTTGCGATAGAGGTTGAGGTGGTTGATGCACCCCTCGACTACAATATCTTGCTGGTTCGAAACTGAATGTATAGTATGCAAGCCGTTGCATCTTCCGTGTTCCGCGTTGTATGCTTTCCACATAAAGGGAAGATTGTAACGATTGATCAGATGGCATTCAAGAATTCCCCTGTTACTGCATCTTCGGTAACTTCGGTTCCAGTTGTTGAACACTCTCAGCCGGCAACTGGGAGTGTGGGTGTAGGCATGTATCCATCCCTCATGGGAAGCTTTAGTTGTCCTGCGTCGGTCCTCATGATAGGATCTTGTCATGATAAGGCTTCGTATTCTACAACCTCAGTGTCTTTTCGCACGACTCATATGGGAGATCCTTGTATTCTTCCTACACTAAGTATTTCGAGTGAGCCTGTCGAGACCAACTTGTCGCTTCCTGTAACCATGATAGCTTATCAAGCCAATCTTATGGATGTTGCAGAGCCTTGTTCTTCCTCTTCATGGATGGAGGAGGAAGACCCCTATGTGCTGCCTGCATGGGTAGTACAGTCTTCTCATGCCCACGACTGCCTGGATATGGTTTTCCCTTTCGATGAAGGGATTATCGAGGCTATGTCGGGTGTTGAGCTGCCATGGGAGGAAATTCACCATAGATCATATTTCCTTCCACCGCTCGACCGTTTGGAGCATGAGGATTATAGGGAGATTCTTAGTCAGAGAGTTGGTAGTCCCGTGATTCCATTAAGCTCTCCTGGTCAGATGGCTAATGGAAACATGGCGAACATATCTTCCACTATTGCTATCAACATCTCTCGAAATCCTGGCACCATTGAGAATGTCTATATTGGGGCGGATTGTTCCCAAGCGGAGATTCTCGAGTATACCGAGCTATTCAAGGAATTTCATGATGTTTTTGCTTGGTCTTATGATGAGATGCCAGGTATTGACCCTCGGATTGTCGAGCATGAGATTAAGACTTACCCCAATGCTAAGCCTGTTCGACAACGTTTACGCACTGTGAATCCTAGGAAAGCACCCGCCATTAAGGTAGAGATAGAGAAGCTGTTGAAAGTTGGTTTCATCTATCCTATTCCCTTGATGGAGTGGGTTTCAAACCCTGTTCCGGTGGATAAGAAGCAGGGAGCAATCCGAATATGCACTGATTTCCGTGATTTAAATTGCGCTTGTCCTAAGGATAACTTCCCCACACCGTTTATAGATCAGATTTTGGATGAGTGTGCGGGTAGCGAGGTGTTCTCCTTCATGGACGGCTTTTTCGGGTATAATCAGATCCAGATTAAACCTGAGGACCAACACAAGACTGCATTTATTTGTCCTTAGGGAATGTTTGCATATCGGAAAATTCCTTTTGGCCTTAAAAACGCCGGAGCTACATTTCAGCTGGCGATGACCTTGATTTTCCACGATCTCAAGTCTGTTATTGAAGTATCTTTGGATGACCTCGCTGCTCATTCTCACATGAGAATGCGTCATTCCTATCACTTGAGATTGGTCTTCGAAAGATGCCGGCACTATTGAGTTCAATTAAATCCTCATAAGTGCATCTTTTGTGTGAAGTCAGGTCGTTTATTAGGATTCATCGTTTCAAAAGAGGGCATAAGAGTTGATCCCTTAAAGGTTGAGGCAATAATTCAGTTGTCTCCCCCGAAGAATATTCGTCATCTTCAGTGTTTGCAAGGTATGGAAAACTTCTTATGAAGATTTGTAGTCAATTTTGCCAATTTGACTAGAGGCTTCATGCGTCTCTTGAAGAAGGATATTCACTTTGAATGGGATGAGTGAGCCCAGGAGTCCTTCGATGCTCTTAAGCGAGCCCTAGCATCGGCCCCAGTGATCAGTCCTCCGGATTATAGCCGTGATTTCCTATTATATGTGGCCATATCTTTAGAGACGATTGTTATGGTATTTGTTCAGGAGGATGAGGAGCTGGAGGAGCACGTTATATATTATCTGAGCCGAAACCTTATTGACACAGAGATTTTGAAGACCATTACATGCCTAGCAGTTTACTGGTTCCTTCATTCAATATTCCTGGTGTAGTTACTGTGATTATTAATAGGTTCTTTCTTTCTTTGAACATTTGGGTTTATCTGTGAATTACCTTTGTTCTCTTGGAAATTTTTATTAGGAAAATTTTGTGTGTTATTATTCTTAAAATTACGGTTAGGTACAAAACCTTTCTTTCTCTGTTCAAAATTATTAGTTCTATTATCCTTCCAATTTGTCATACTTTTCTTTTTGTGATTCTGTTCATAACAGAAATTCACCTTTCTCATCGCTTCTTCTAAAGTTTGTGGATTGTCATATTCAATTTGATCTTTTATATGGAAGGGTAAGTAGTTTAGAAACTGTTGTACCTCAAGCTTTTTGTCCACAATGTAAGGCACATATCGAAGCAGACTTACAAATTTACTGTTTAGTTCTTTCATGTTCATTGTTCCCAGTTTTAGTTCATAAAATTCCTTAGCCCGCTCTTCATAGTACTATTATGACAATAATTTCTTCTTAAAATATTTCTTAAACATACTCGATTTAATGTTATTCTCTCTAATTCATTTTACTCTTTTTAGGTTCTATCATCAAATATCTGCCTTCCCAGTGAGGTTGTAAATGACCATTCTGGATTTTAGTTGATTAGAATAATTATAAATTTAAAAATATTTCTTCAGCCCAGATAGCCATGATTCAGCCTCTTCTCCCTTCTCAGTTTAACCATTAAATATTGGTGGCTTTAGTTTCTTAAATTCTCCAGAGATTTGTTCGTAAGATTTAAATTTTCTCTTTCTTGTATGATGATTATCTTCGCTACTATCACTATTATATTGATAATTCTTTTTATGTAGATCACCATAAACCAAATAGGCTGAGCTACTTTTGATTTTTGACTGTTTAGAATTTTTATTTTTATGTTGGTAAGGCATATCTTCAGACTGTGTTTGTTTATCTTTTCCTTCATTCTGAAATATTTCCATTAAAATCTGATTCAGCTCCTCCTGAGCTCTCAGAATTCTCTCATTTTCCTTTTTGACTATTTCCATGTTTGTTCTTAGTTCTTTAACTATCTGTAATAATTCATAAGAGTTATTAGTTATTTCTTCTGGTATGGTTTCTCTTTTATAATTACTTCATTCAATAAACAAGGACTCCTCATCTGCATATTCTCCCAATATTTCCATACCTCTAGTTTAACTCAAAAAATTTCTCTAGAAATATATTTCAAAAGAAAAGTAAAATCAGTATGCATGTTTTAAATCCACCATTTATTTATGCAAGTTGAGCCACATTCATTCCTAGTGTCTAAACCTTGGCTCTGATACCACATGCAATATCCCAAAAATTCGTAAAAATTTAAAATTTTTCATGTAACATAAAATGTTTGCATTCATCACTGCCTAGGGACCAATAGCTACTAGCTGTTACTTTAAACAGTAGTATTTAGATCTGCACATTTGTAAATATTTTAGTTCTATATAATTATTTGTTTATCTTCATAGTTCTATGTTAATGATTTGAATTTAGTAGTTTAAATTTTTCGAAGGACAGAAAAAGATTATTTTGTATGAACCTGATACCAAGTGTGTTTTTTTTACTCTCTTATGACAAGTAGGAAAGAACTTCAGTTTGGGATCGAGGTTTACTTAGCTTATAGATAACGTAGTAAAGTGTTACTTCTTCTACAGGTTCTGAACAGATAAACAGTTAAGACTTTTTGTTACCAGTCTTTCCAGATCCAGAATACATTTGACTAGTATATAATAAAATGCTAGTTAAATTATTTGTTTACAGCTTAAGCAGAAAAATAGGTATTGTTGATGTTATTATTTACAATCTTCATAGCTTATAGTAGTTAGTATTCTTCTAGCAAACTGAAATTGGCTTAATTATTCTTCTAACCATCATAATTGGATTTTCTTTGTTAGGTTTTGTATCATTCTATTTTTAATATAGAAATCTGGAAACAACCTCGGGGAGGAGTATCTCATCTTAGTAGTTACCCTATTGAAGTTATTTGATGTTATAATATTTTCCAATATTATTGCTTTTACTAATATTTTGAGTAAATTTGGAAAGATCTAAGGATCTGAGTAAGAATATTGAGCATATTTATTTGAGGACTCATGTAGGAAACATTACTATGATTTATAAGGTATTTTTAAACTAGGCTTAGCACTTAATGTTTATAGATGTATTAACACCACTTGTTTTATTTCAACAATGGAGTTATAACTCTTTATGTAGGGAAGGATGTATTAAATCTTATAGGAATACTACTTTTATTTCCCGTGTATACTTTCTCTTCTCAACAAATTTTACTATATGTCATTATGAAATTCTAGTACCTATGTTAATATGCTAACTAGGGATATTTGTTATATCAACTAGTAATGGAGTTTCACAATTGACTTCCTTTGCTATAATTTTAATTAAGCAATATCCATGATATAGATATTTTGCATTAAGTCTCTTATATGAATGCCAAGATTAGGGGATTGCATATTTGAATTATTATATATATATATATATATATTTACTATATTCGAAAACTATACTAAGCCTTAATGTTTTTACTATCTAACTCCCATGTTTAGATTATTTTAAAAATATACCTAAACCATGAATACCAATCCCTAACATGTAATATGCCATGGTATTAAAACATTTCTTTTTTACTATTACATGTAGGTTAGATAAGGTTTCAAACTATAGCTAAAGACCCACAAAAGAAAATATTTTATAAGCCACGCGTTGGCAAAACAACTTGGTTAGGTTTTTGGGGTTTGGCCGAAGGTAGTATAAAACATTATAAAACCTAAATTATCACATTCTTCTTAGTGTTAAAACGATGCTGTGAGCTTGTTAAAGTGGCAGGCTTGTGGCCGCGAGATTCACTATGAAAAGTAGCTCACTCTCAACCTGCAAACTCCCTATGCCCTTTACAATTATTTGCATAGAAGGTTTTGTAAGTTTATGGTTGGGTTGAGCCACAATACCCTTGGATTGTTGGGGTTCTTACCTTGTGAGCATTGTTCTTTGCAAAACTGGTGAAGTCGTGGCCTTAGGAGGTGAGCACGACTTCTAGGTTGTTGTGGAGTGGCACGAGATGTTACTTGTATTTTTTAAGATTGGAGACAAAGGAAAACAATGGACTTCACAATCCGTTCAGTAAGGGGGCATTTGTTTTTGCTCCATCTTTGGTTTGGAAACTCGAGTTGTACTCAATTAGCTACACAAATCCTCAACAGCGCTTCTTTGCAGCTCAACACTCAAAAGGATAGTTGAGAGCTAGAAGTGAGCACTGTGTGCTCGTAATCTTCCTTACAGTGCCCTCCCAAAGATTTCCATCTGTGAAAGAAGTGGCTAAGGTTTTGAAACTTGTCTTTAAACGACGGAGTTAGAGGATATAATTCCACATGCAAAATTCCTTCTAATTCAGCATTAATGCATTATTAGAATTAATTTTCTTTTTTTTAGTATCAGAATAGTTATAGCCTCTTGATTTTGTGTTTACACCTTTGCAGGTTGTACTAAAAAGGTTTTCCCGAGGTTTGAAATCATAAGGAGAAGGGACTCCTCCAAATTGATTTCCTAGTAAGCATTGGTTCAACTAAGGTTCTCCTATAGTGGGTTAAAATGTTGATTTTTATTGATGGAGTTTGTAAAATAAGGTCCTTCAACTCAGTTGTGATGTACTGCAATGAAGGTCTTAGACTAGCCAGGGACCTCTATATAATGATTGGTTTTTAGAAATTTTAAATCCCTAGTGGCTGTTTTAGCAGATTTTGGAAGGGATTTCATAGGCAAGACACTGTTTGGTTTATTGTGAAAACTATTCGTAGTGATAATACCTTTTTGAAACAGGCTTTTAAGCCTTGATTTATAATGTAAAAAGGCCAAAGGGCTGAGATTATTTCTCTTCAGTTTTTCAATTTTAAAGGTTTACTTTCAGCTTCAAGCCGATAATTTATAAGTTTGTTTTGATTATATATATATATATATATATATATATTTATATTTACTTTTATTGAAAAAATAACCTCTTGAAGGTTTGGAAATTAAGTAAAATATTAGTTATTTTGTTTTATTTAAGTAAATTGTATTATGAAGGTTTTTCACTTTAGGGTATTTTTTTTATAATAACTTAGTTATTCCAAACATAAATGAATTATGTAAAAAAGGAAATAGCAAGAAGTTATTGGCTGAATAAATTCATTATTTTCTATAATCTCAGAGATTCTATATATGCTGTGAGGTTTTTATTTCTATTATTATTCATACTCATAGAAGAAGTATGTGACTCCATAGAGGCATCTAAATGATGCTTAAGGTTTCATAGAATAGATTTTGAATTTATTTAATTATAAAAAGAATAGTTCTTTAACATAAGTTATTTTACAACCCTAATTCTTCTTGAAATATCTACAGAGCTAGTATTTCATTTTTCTGTTAACCTTAGTTTGCATTTTCACTTAGATGAACTAATTGGGTAAATGTTTAACCTTGTATACTATTTTTTTTAAGTTAAACTCAATCTTAATTGTTTACTATTTCTATATTAACTGAGTATGATTAACATATTAGATTTATAGTATAAATTTTGGATTTACTGTGTAAATTGTTACAGAGACTAGTGTGTAATACCTTAGCTCTTTCATATGAGTCTCTATTTAAATTTTTTAAATACTTCTAACTGAATGAAAAGTGTAAAAGAAAACACACAACAATTTATACAAAGGATCACGCGGGACATAACAATTTCATCTGCATACATACTTCATTCGAATTCTTTATTTGGAAATAAACTAAACTACTGTACTAGAGTACTACCTTAATAAATGTGTGGAAAAGTACAGTTCAGGTTTTTTCTTTCTATCTATCAATTTAATGAGAAATTCATTCTACTCATTTACCCTTATTTAGCTAGTTCAGAACCTACTAAGTTTCAAAGTATAAACATTTCTCCTAACTAACCCTAACAAAAATTAAGAACATAAGTATACCATATCATTGACAAATATTGGAATTTCCATATAATAGTAAATACTTAGATAACTGAAGTAAACAAGTAAAACCTGGAAGTATAGATGAGGTGAAAATAGCTTAAGAAATCTGTTCCTCTCAACCAACTCCTGAAGAAGAGCTGGACTGTAATTCTCAGGACCACCAAGCTTGTATCCTGGTCCACCTGGTAGAAGAACTCGGTGAGAGATGTAGTCTAGGAGTCCTCTGCAACTCCACTGAGTGTTCATGTAACATCCCTTGCCATCTCGACCCAAAAATCACAACATAAGTAAACTTCACTGTAAGTACTGACACTAAAACTTTGTCAAGTTACGAATATAATTGATAGGGTTAAAGACTGAAAGCTTCGAATGACTAAAAACGACAATTGGCGATGAATCCACTAGGGGGAAGGGGCATTCAAGAAAGTAGAACCTAGCGACTCGATGAATGATCACTATGTGTCATCAAAGTATGTCTGAGTGCTAAGGATATAGAGAGTTGTGTTTACTTACTGACACGACAACCCTTTGTATAGTTAAAAATGTTAGTATAATTTTTACGAAACATGTGTTAATCTTAAAAAGGGAACTTGGATTCCTCTTTTGCACCACATAGTGGGAATATATGATATTCCATGCTATTGAATCATATGACAATTACTCACTAAATACTATGACCTTAAAAAAAAAGGGGATAGCACAATGTGATACATTTATAAAGGAAACATTTATTATATGATGCACAACCATTAATAAATGAAAAAGCCATGAAAGGACATAGTTATCATATTATGCCTTTTGTAAAGTTTGGACATTATTGGGCATTGTTTTAAAAGAAAGAAGAATATTTTGTTAGTACATTAGTGTGGTGGGAGAGCATCAATGTCCCACTAATGCTCAAGCGATCAAGATCAAGATTTAAAGGGTTAATATTATTACAATGGAAATGTTAATAATAAAAAAGGTGTAATACCTTTTATATTAACTCTTAATAAAAAACCCAATACCTTAGTATGGTTAAAAGAAAAAGGTAATATCATAAATATATGAAAGGATTAGTATAGTTACAAGGAAAATTCTTTTAGCATAAAAGCAAGGGATACTAAGATGAATAATTAGAAAGGTTAAAATACTAAAAGAGAGAAATGCCTTATAACTAAGGGAAAGGGTGTTCTAGGAGGTAAAGGCTTGGGAAAAATAAATAACAGATGACTGTTCTATCATGAAGTAACCCTCTCTAAATATATATATATATACATACTACATCAATCTCTTTATGTTAAGTGAGTTTGTTTTAAAGCAAAAAGGAAATGGGCTTTCTTATATAATATGTAAATATATGGATGAATTCTTAATAATATATTTAAGAGGAATGTGTTAGTTAAAAATAAAAATAAAAGAGAAGGGATTATACGATAAAACCATTGTTGCCGACTTATGAATTGGTTATGAGAGACTAAAAAGAATAAGAGGCTATATTGTTTTATCCCACATGTGCTGGGAGAAAAGAGAACTAGAGCTCTACGGATTATTTAAGGAAGTGAAAATGAAAAAGAACACAGATAGCCTCTTGGAAGTTGGAAAACTTACAAAAGGAGCATGGGTGAAAGGAGCCAAATCCAATTTCTAGAGAGGGTGATCCGCCATTGTATGGCTTGTTTTTGTTTTGAATGCCTCGTTATTATGGGAAATCAAGGGTTTTGGTTTGCTATAGTTGTTAAGGTCCTGTGTGATTTATATTGAGCAACTCGGCGATCTCTGCTTTAATTTATGTTGAAAACCAAAATACCTTCAATATTGCAACTTGTATTTTCTTTTATAATCAAGATCTGTTTTGATGAGATGCCTAGGAACGTATTGGATGCTTCTTGGCGATCTAGGTTGTTGCCTTTAGCTGTAGGTAAACTGAGTTAAATATCAGTGTTGTCCTTTGCTTGGGAATACAGATTGATTCCAGATCTGAATCAACATGGATGCCAATGAATCTTGTTGTAATTTTACACATTATAAGGATCTGTAGGCATCTGGGTCTTTAAACCCCTGCAAGTTATTTGGTGAAGACCCAATCTGCATATTATCCTGTGTACACAGATTGTGTTTTCCTAAGGTGAAATCAGTAACCCCTATCTGCATTTGATGTGAGCCCAGGGTAACGGCCTGGGTCGAATAGGTGCTAGATGGAATGTCTCCTGATGTAATTTTACCCCTGCGTGTTGTATTATTGTTACCTATACAAACTGGTTGTAAAGGCGCCCTCTGTACATTACCCTCTGCGCTCTATTTGCGATACCGAAGGCCACTCTATATACATTACCCCCTGCGCGCCGTCTAAACTGATGAGGGAGAAATATAGCCTGGGTATCAATCTTTTACATCCATTTGGATGATGTTGACTGAGTTTATTTTCTCATCATCCATGATGACCCAATCCATTGCCAAGACTGCTATGATGTAGTGACTTGGTTGCGTCGTGTAGGGTTTTCTTCGCAACATACTTATACCAAAACTAGGCAGAGCAACCCTGCCCATCTACACATTATTATTACGGGCTCTGTATCGCAACAGAGAACTTTGAACATGTCATGGAACACCACCATTCTCAGCAGTCAGTAAGTCAGTGGAGTCATAAGCTATAGGATCCCATTAGGAGACACCAAGGTCAGAGCGCAACAGTTCATCGCTTTCCTTATACATATTATCTCTGATATTCAACTGGAGAAGTCATGATGCCATTTCTGATAATGGGTTGGGTTGAACCCATCTGCTTCAATGTACTGTCAGAGTAGTTTCAATCGCTTTCATTGTACAATGATTGCATACCAACTATGGGACAAAATCCTGCAAGATTCTGCTTCAATGTACTGTCGGAGTAGTTTCAATCGCCTTCATTGTACAGCGATTGCATACCAACTATGGGACAAAATCCTGCAAAGAATCTTGTAATTTAAAGCATTTTATCTTTTCATTATCATTATTATTTTTTCCCCAAAATGCGAATTTTGGTTCATAGGGCCATCGAACCAATCAAACCTTGTAGGTGTGTAGATCGATGGGTTCTACTAAAGCGGCTAGCCTTTTAATACATTAAAAATAACCCTTCATTTTAATGAATACATACAACTATATGTAAAATTTATAATGGTGATGAAAATGTTGATACACCCTAATGATTACATGAACATATTTGAATTCGGTATAAATATTTTTCTTACATTAACCTACGAGAGTTATAAAAGCTAGCATTATTGTGTATACACCATCCTCTCCTCTTATATGTTGGTTAAGCAAAGTTGAGAAATATGTCTGTTATTGGGTGGTTGAACATGTTTAGGGAACCCCAGGAGGGTTCTAACCTTATTCCTTACCTTAGTGGGTTCATTTCCCAAGCTCGGGTTGGGTGGAAAGTTGAAGTCGAGCTTTTAGTCAGATCAGTATTTTAAATGTAGGAAGAAAGTTTTTGGCTAGTGGTTAAAAGTTAGTCGTTGCATTATTTTATGACATGATTTGTGGTTGAAATTTTCCATTTTAGATATTTTGATTATTACATTATGATGTTTTTGAGCTTACCCGTTTAAAGCCAAGCCGTGAATGCAGGTAATATGGGAACATAGAAAATAGTCTATGCATAAGATGAGAGTATAGTGGTTACCATACAACATATACACACCTGAGTATGCAAAGGATAGATGTTCATTTGTTTCATTGAATTGTAACTACCTAAATTTATTTGTTGTAATTAGCAGCCCCCCGTTGCTTTGATCAGCAGTCACATCAGCAGTTCGTATTCCTTTTCCTACAACTGGTATCTACAAGGATGGCAGATGCTATAAAGGTTTGTATTTATGGATTGTGTAAAGTTGTGACTATGGATTGTATTCATCTTAAATTAAGAACATGTTGCTTTTGTGATTCTATTCCAAGAACAATTATGCGACCAAAATATTGTATCAGTCATACCCATGTTATTCTTACTCATTGTCTAGTTCTGATTATGAAGAACCTCCTAATATTCTTTGTGTGTGAAATATCTGAAGTACTGACATAAATAATGGAACCGTCCTGCAAGGAGAAGAACACCTTATAACTTAGGTAAAAATGAGTAAACATAACATTATATATATCTTGAATACAAAGAAAGTGGCACTTCAGTGTGATGGAATAACCTCTGGGAATGTTGATGAGAACTCTTTATGATTTAATATGGTTAAGGGTGTTTATTATGTAGCATGCTCACTAGCCTAGAATCACATCAAAGAAGACAAAGAGATAAGAAAATGTATGTTATATTAATTTCCCTTCAAATTGCTTATGGTTAACAAACAAAATTGACTTAATTGGGTATAACTAAATCTCCTTGATAAAAGTAAAGAGTTACTCGCATTCCTTCTAGGATTCTATCCCAGTTCATTTGGGGATGTTACATGTTGTGTGTCTTTGATGAGGTTATCTTATTGGTATATTATTTTTATGTTCTCATGGTGAGAAAGTCTTCTTTTGAATGAATTGAATCTGAGGAGGATTTTTTAAGAAAGATTGTTTTTTAATCTTTGTAAGATGATAGATAGTCTAAAGAAGGAGAAAGGCTAGAGTTAGTACTGAAAGGCTCTTTTGATAATTATTACAAAATATGGATCATAGGAATAAATTGAATAACTAATATTATTATTAGGAATGGAAAGGCTGATTTCATTTCAATGTGCTTTACTTTCACCACCCAATTATCATAAGAGTAGTGGTATCATATATTTAAAAGAGATAATTCAAAGGAGGAAAAATAATATACCACTTTTGGGTTCGTTACATATGGTATCAGAACCAAGGTCAAAACACTCGGGCCTATTTGGGCTCAAAATTGATCCTACATATTCTGCTTTAGTAACTGACCATGAAGTTTTGCTTGAGATAACATGAATCAACAAACTCACGTTGATCTACAACACAAGTACCTTAAGATGTAGCAACTGCAAATAATTATATATGTTAGTTGACCTTGTAGTCATGCAGGAACAACTTCTCCACTTCAATGTGAGGCCCAATGAGGTAAGTACATAGCTATGTTGATATTTCATTTGTTTCTGGAGATGTTTTATCCACAGCTAAGACAATTGTCTCATCTCTATTTGAGTTGCACAAAAAAACTTTTGGTAAGGTATGTAAGTCTACATAAACTAACTCAAGGCCCATAAAATTATCATATAAATAGTAAAGTGGAACTTGAATTGTTGAAAGAAGTGACCTTTAGGGCCTACATTCATAGTTTGGACTAGCCACTTATGACCTGATATATATAAAGCATTCTTAGTACTTCCATGTTGAAAAATTGTAATAGGTTACATGGTGAATATTGTTGTTAAGGATCGGCATGGAAAAGGGTCACGTCATTATTGTTAAAATATATAGGACTGGTAAAGAACTGGTGAGCATCGAATTGGAATTTAAGTTTCTATACATTTTTTGTTATCTTTTAGAAATGAATAAAATATAAAGTGGCTCAGGAGGATATGTTTCGACTCTTTTTAAAGGTCCCATCATGTCATGAAAAATAATTAAAACTTACCTTATATGTACCATTTTAGATATAAGGAAGTAAAAGATCTTGGTGATAACACGGTAGCTTCTTGGAGATGATGAGGTAACTCATCAATTATTATGAATAACATCATACTTGATGCTCCCCCTACATGTGTGCACATCAATAGCATATGACTTTGAGTCCTAAATGGACATAAACCTGAGGTAAAGTTATGCATTGTCATGGAATTGCTATCATCTTAAAATAGTAGCTTAGAAATAGTGGTGATTGATGATATAAGTGTATACAAATTGGTTTCTAAAGATACTATCTTGTGAACTATTATAAAGTAGAATGGGAATTGCTTATAGGAAGTTCTAATTAGAATTCATTAGCTACTAAATGAATGCTAAGTGAATGTAGAATCTGAATGAAAAGTTGTGGTTAGATGCAAGAATACAACTTTTGTTATAAGTGGCGTGCAAGTGAAGCCTAGGAATCAAGCTATGCACATAGAGACTATTGATATTTCATACATACTCGCAAGGTATGACAACAAATCTTTAAAATCATGAAAGTAGATTTACTTATGAACTTGGGCTATAGTGCAGTCGTGGTGAGTAATAAAATGCATTGTGTTTAAAAAAAAAAATCAATAAAATGCCTTAGTGGTAAAATTTTGCACTAGTATAAAGACTCTTATCTGATGAATGAGAAATAAAGTAAGACATGACTTATGCAAAAAAGTTTGATGTTCTTTGAATCAATAATATGATAAATTGACCACCTATGGAGTGATTGCAGGCATGGGAAATTGTGGCCATGAGGAATGCTAAAGCTCTAGGACTGTAATGAGTTACAAAGATATGAGAAAAATCTCATGCGCATAAATTTGTTACCATGAGGAAAGTGGTGATGAAGGTAGTGGATGAAAGCTACCTTGTTTCCCCCCAGGTTAGCTAGGGACCATTAGGCATTCTGGGGATGCCTAGATGTAAGACATTTTGGTTAAGACTCGTTCCACACACATTAAGAAGACTATCACAAGAGTGGGGGCTCTATGAATATAAGAACCTCTAGGTGATGTGGTGTGCAAGAACGGAAGTGCCTCAGCTTGGTGAAGCGTCTTGAGTAGCACAAGAAGGAGATACACATAAGGAAGGGTATTGTCCTTGTGTTGGGTAACTTGGATCAGTAAGTGCCCTAAATAGCACAAGAAGGAGATATGCCTAAGGAAGGGTATCATCCTTGTTTTGGGTATCTTGGATCGGTAAGTGCCCTGAATAGCACAAGAAGGAGATGCACGTAAGGAACGGTATCGTCCCTGTGTTGGGTAGCTTGGATCAGTACTTGGAGTACTATTGGCACTTGGAGTGCTACAATGGAGGACATCCAAAGAAAAGAATAATGTGGGGAATAGGTATGTGCATTTCAGGTAAACTTGTACCTATGAGGTAATATGGTTATTGGCAAATAGAACTGACATGTTTATTGGAACCACTGTGGGTTATGAAAATTGTATAGTGATGGATTCTAAGTTATAGATGGTTATCAACGTTGATGTTAGTAGACATGCATATATATATGTTCAAAATGTAGTTTAATGAACTAAGCCCACCTATCAAGAGGGATTGAGAAATATAAAAGCAAGCATTCAGACCTGAAGAAGGAATGGAGATGAGGCTGGAAAAATAGGTAACACCGAGGACGATGTTAATTCGAAGGGGGAGAGGATGTAACATCCCTCACCATCTCAACACAAAACTCACAGTGTAAGTAAACATCACTGTAAGTACTGACACTAAAACTCTGTCAAGTTGTAGATATAATTGATAGGGTTAAAGACTGAAAGCTCCAAATGACTAAAAATGACAATTGGCGATGAATCCACTAGGGGGAAAAGGCATTCAGGAAGGTAGAACCTAGCGACTTGATGAATAATCACTATGTGTCATCAGAGTACATTTGAGTGCTAAGGAGATAGATATTTACATTTACTTACTAACACGACAGCCCTTTGTATGGTTAAAAATGTTAGTATACTTTTTTCGAAACATGTGTTAATCTTAAAAAGGGAACTTGGATTCCTCTTTTACACCACATAATGGGAATATATGATATTCCATGCTATTGAATCATACGAGAATTACTCAGTAACTACTATGACCTTAAAAAAGGGGGGGATAGAACAATGTGATACATTTATAAAGGAAACATTTATTATATGATGCACAACCAATATTAAATGAAAAAGACATGAAAGGACATAGTTACCATATTATGCCTTTTGTAAAGTTTGGACATTATTGGGCATTGTTTTAAAACAAAGGAGAATATTTTGTTAGTACATTGGTCTCATGGGAGAGCATCAATGTCCCACTAATGCTCAAGCAATCAAGATCAAGATTTAAAGGGTTAATATTATTACAATGGAAAAGTTAATAATCAAAAAGGTGTAAGACCTTATATATTAACTCTTAATAAAAAACCAAATACCTTGGTATGGTTAAAAGGAAAAGGTAATACCATAAATATATGAAAGGATTAGTATAGTTAGAAGGAAAATTCTTTTAGCATAAACGCAAGGGATACTAAGATGAATAATTAGAAAGGTTAAAATACTAAAAGAGAGAAATGCCTTATAACTAAGGGAAAGGGTGTTCTGGGAGGTAAAGGCTTGGGGAAAATAAATAACAGATGACTATATTCTATCCTAAAGTAACCCTCTCTAAATAAATAAATAAATATATATATATATATATATATATATATATATATANAATATATTCAAGAGGAATGTGTTAGTTAAAAATAAAAATAAAAGTGAAGTGATTATAAGACAAAACCATTGTTGCCGAGTTATAAAATGCTAATAAGAATAATAAAATACTAAACCCATTGTTGCCCAAGCTCGGGGGCGACTCTACGCGGAATAACACATGCCAGATAGAGTAGGTTGGTTGGGTGGAAAGTTGAAGTTGTGCTTTCAGTTAGATCAGTATTTTAAATGTAGGAAGAAAGTTTTTGGCTAGCGGTTAAAAGTTAGTTGTTGCATTATTTTATGACATGATTTGTGGTTGAAATGTTCCATTTTAGATATTTAGATTATTACATTATGATGTTTTTGAGCTTACCCGTTTAAAGCCAAGCTGTGAATGCAGGTAATATGGGAATATAGAAAATAGTCTATGCATAAGAAGAGATTATAGTGGTTAAAATACAGCATATACACACCCGAGTATGAAAAGGATAGATGTTCATTTGTTTCATCAAATTGTAACTACCTAACCCTATTTGTTGTAATTAGCAGCCACCTATTGCTTTGATCAGCAGCTGCATCAGTAGTTCGTATTCCTTTTCCTATTACTGGTATCTACAAGGATGGCATATGCTATAAAGGTTTGTCTTTATGGATTGTGTAAAGTTGCGACTATGGATTGTATTCATCTTAAATTAAGAACATGTTGCTTTTGTGATTCTATTCCAAGAACAATTATGCGACCAAAATATTGTATCAGTCATACCCATGTTGTTCTTAGTAATTGTCTATTTCTGATTATGAAGAACCTCCTAATCTGCTTTGTGTGTGAAATCTCTGAAGTATGGACATAAATAATGGAACCGTCCTGCAACTTAGGTAGAAATGAATAAACATAAAATTATATATGTCTTGAATACAAATAAAATGGCACTTCAGTGTGATGGAATAACCTCTGAGAATGTTGATGAGAACTCTTTATTATTTAATATGGTTAAGGGTGTTTATTATGTAGCATGCTCACTAGCCTAGGATCCCATCAAAGAAGACAAAGAGATAAGAAAATGTATGTTATATTAATTTTCCTTAAAAATGCTTATGGTTAACAAACATAATTGACTTAATTGGGTATAACTAAATCTCCTTGATAAAAGTAAAGAGTTGCTCGTATTCCTTCTAGGATTATATTCCAGTTCATTTGGGGATGTTACATTTTGTGTGTCCTTGATGAGGTTATCTTATTGGTATATTGTTTTTATGTTCTCATGGTGAGAAAGTCTTGTTTTGAATGAATTGAATCTAAGGAGGATTGTTTAAGGAAGATTGTTTGTTAATCTTTGTAAGATGATAGATAGTCTAAACAAGGAGAAAGGCTAGAGTTATTACTGAAAGGCTCTTTTGAGAATTATTACAAAATATGGATCTTAGGAATAAATGGAATGAGTGATATTATTATTAGGAATGGAAAGGCTGATTTCATTTCAATGTGCTTTACTTTCACCACCGAATTATCGTAAGAGTTGTGGAATCATATATTTAAAAAAGATAATTCGAAGGAGGAAAAATCTCGTACCACTTTCGGGTTCATTACAGTTCATCAGCAAGTTAGTTCTGCATACAACAGTATGAACTCAGCTTAGAATAGATGCACTAGTTCATGTCTTTAGCAATTTTCTAATCAAAACATACTTCAGCTAGTGCCCTCGATTTAATTATCTTGTGTACTTCATTCACTCAGAATGATCACAAATCCAGAATGAACAACCTCAGATGTCTTCAATGGGAAGTTTTATTAACATGCCTAGGTATTTTGGGTCAATTTTTACTTAATGAGCCACCTACTCTTGTTCCACTTTCTTGGGGAATCATGACCACAAAAATAGGGAGGTCGCCACCTCCAATAGCTAGAAGTAGTTTGAGGATGTTGTCAAATGTCAATATGCTCTCAACCAAGCCTCCTCCATCAAGTGACCAGTAAAAAACTCATTTAATAGCTTCCCTAAGGTGTTGTCTCATCTTTCATTTATTTATTAATAAAATATTCTGCAATTACATTAAATTATCCTTGACCCCACTTGGTCATTAATTACAAACTTTAACATAAAATGTAACCTAATATTTCTTAAAACATAAAATGTTTTTGCAAATTAGGGCATGTGACATACACACCCCATTAATTTATGACATCATCCTCGATGTTATTTATTCTTTGTCCTTAGAATTTCCTAGGAACAGAATTGGATATGCATCCCGCATATGACTCTCCAATTCCCAGGTAGCTTCTTTTAGACTAAAGTGATTTCATTGAAACTTCACTTGACCAATGGTGCTATTCCAAAGCAAGATCTCCCTCCTTTCGAGGATACAATCTTGTTCCACCATAAAATATCCTTCGGGATCCACCTGCACATCATTCTAGTTAATAACATGAGTAGAATCATGTACGTATTTTTTTAACACAAAAATATGAAAAGCATTATGAACCTTCAGATTTGGTGGTAAGGCTAACTGATATGCTACTTGTCCTATTCTGGATAGTATTTCAAAAGGTCCACAATTTCGGGGTGCTAATTTGGCACAACTTCCTAATATGAGAGAACTCTTTTTAGGCCTCACCTTAATAAAGACATGTTCACCAACCTGAAACTCTTTTTGAGTTATGTTAAGATCTGCTTGAATTTTATGTCGATCTGGCTAAACTTTCAAGTTACATTGTACATGTTTTACAATTAACTCCATCTCTTTCAATACTTCAGGTCCTAATACTAACCTGTGAACTAGATTACTCCATGAGATGGGGGTATTGCACTTCATGCCATACAAAATTTCAAAAGGACTATATCTTGTTGAGGCTTGGTAGTGATTATTGTAAGAAAACTCTACCAAGTGTAAGTAATCTTCCCATTTACTTGGTTGTTCTTTTACATACATTTCGAGCAGATCTTCCAATACCTATTCACTCTTTCAGTGTGTCCATCTGTTTGAGGATGGAAAGAGGTACTAAAATTTAATGTAGTATTTAGTCCTTTCAACAAAGAGTTCCAAAAGTTTCTCGTAAACTTAGGGTCTCTGTCTGCAATTATTACTTTCGGTATTCCATGTAAATCAGAATTTTGTTTTAGGAATATATCAGCAATATTCACAGCTTTGTAAGTAGTTTTTATAGGTATAAAATGAGCTCCCTTTCTTAGTTTATCGACGACTACCATTATTGAGTAATTTAGGTTTTTATTTCTAGGTAGTATTGTAATAAAATCAATGTTGATTATCTCCCACTTCCAGCTAGGAATAGGTAATGGTTGAAGTAACCCAGTTGGATGTTGGTGTTTAGACTTTACTTGCTGACATTCAAAGCACTTAGTAATGTATTCTGCCAATTCATTTTTAATGTTTGGCAAAAAATAACCTTTCCTTAACATAGTTAGAGTCTTCTGATAACCAGGATGCCCTGAGTAGGGAGTATTATGAATTTCGTTCAAAACTAGTAACTTAATTTTAGGCACATTAGGTATATATATTTTGTCTTTATATAGTAACAATCTTTTTTCGTTTAAACTATACCCCATACTTAAATATTTAATTAAATTTTATGTTACTTTTGCTTGTAATTTTTTATAATTTTCATCCAATCTTATTCCTTCTTCTAGCTGTTCTTCCAAATCTGTTTTATAGGTGTTGATTGCTGCTACAAAACTTAGGTTTGAATTCCTGCTTAAAGCATCAACAACCTTAATTTCTTTTCCCTTAATATGCTCGATTTCAAAATCATACTCACTAAGGAAAGCTAGCCACCTAGATTGCCTAGTGTTTAAGTTAGGTTGAACCAAGAAATATTTTAACCCTTTATTATCTGTTATTAGTGTAAACTTTCTTCCAATTAAATGATGGCACCACATTCTTAAGGCATGTATGGAAACAACCAATTCTAAGTCATAGGTCTCATAGTTTTTCTCATGAATCTTTAGCTTCCTAGACTCATATGCAATGACATGTCCTTCCTGAGTTGAAACTCCATCTAAACCATCATTGCATACATCAGTACATACTATAAAGTATTTATTAGGATCAACAATCCTTAATATTGGTGTGGTGGTTAATAATGTTTTTAACTTTTTAAAACTATCTTCACACTTTTGACTCCACTCAAATTTCTTCCCTTTCTTCTGTAAAGAAGTTATGGGATGTTCAATTCTTGAAAACCTTTCGATAAATCTTTGATAATAGCCAGTAATCCCCATGAATGATCGTAAATCAGTTATGTATTTTGGGACTAGCCATTCTTTGATTTTCTTTATCTTTTTGGGATCAACAGAGATCCATTCTTTAGTCACTACATTACATAGGTACTATATTTTATTCTTACAGAAATCACATTTAGTGAATTTTGCATAGAGCTGATGTTGTCATAACTCTTGTAAAACAATTTTTAAGTGCTCTTCATGTTCTTTTTCAGACTTCGAGTAAATAAAAATCTTGTCAATGAATACGACCAAAAATTTATCAACGTACTTATGCATTACATTATTCATTAGACACACGAAGACATCTGGGGCATTGGTAAGCCCAAATGGTATAACAACACACTCATAGTGACTGTATCGGGTCCTAAAAGCTATTTGAAAGATGTCTTCATCTTTGATTCGGACCTGGTGATAACCAGATCATAAATCAATCTTCGAGAATACATTCGTTCCATGTAGCTGATCAAATAGTTCATCAATGCGGGGTAACGGATATCTGTTTTTAATAGTCATTTTATTAAGTGGACGGTAATCTATACTGTAACACCCCAGTTTTGACCGCATTGCATTACATGTACATGATGTATATATTGTAAATGATCATGGTGTGGAGCTAAAGGCCAAGGCCCCACCATTGATTGGTTAAGACATGTTTTAGATTGAAATTGTCACCGATGGTATATCGGGGCATGCGGCATACATATTAATTTTTAGCATCATGTAAATATGCATCTTTAATTAAAATTAACACAACCAACTACGTTCGCAGCAACTAAATTTAGAAGGGGCATGATTTTCAAAAGGATAAGGGTGGTGTGATGTCAAACCTTGGGCAATAAGGGAAAAACACATGTGTCACCACCTTGTCTTACCCAACCACCTTAAATATTCAGCTGAGTAGTTGAGGTAGTTATTGTTTTGGGAGTGGGTGTGGTAGGACTGTCAGTCCTTTCCCACACACACACTCCACCTGCGGTTTACTTCACAATGGAAAACCACCGCGATCACTCCAGCAGACTCACGATTGCCCTCTCACCACGCCTGTGCTGAAACACTCACACACTCTCCCCTACACATGATCTTTATGGTTTGTTCATTCCCCATGATTGTCTATTCATCCTCACGCAGGAGCGGAAGTCTTGTTCATCCTCGCGCACAGGAATTTACCTGGTTTTACTCATGTTGTTTTCCTCTACGGATTCTATGGACAATGTGGGTGGATACCTTCCTCACAGACTGATTGCGGGTTGCTGCGGTATCCCTTACATTGCAGTGTGTTTTGTTGGGGCCTTCTTTACATTTTTGGGATGGGAGTCTATTCATTTTCACACACCGACTGAGAGTATGTATTTTCTTCCCCGCGCGGCCTGTGTAAGTCCTTCTGCTTGCTTAGTTGTCTAGCTCGGACTGCTGTTTTTCCTCATGCTGTGATTGTGGTTGCTGTTACGTTGGGGGCTATTGTAATTCACTTGGGAGTCGTTTTGGCCATGATAGGGCCAAGAACGACTCAGGAAATAGTTTTCCCCTGTTAAGCTGTAATTGTTGATTAATTGCCTACGTGCAATGGTTGTTCTTCGTACTGTGTTGGGAGCAGGGATGGGGGCTTGGTTTGCTTGATAAACATGGTGGCTGGAAACCACACAGACAGGAATAGAGGGCTGGCTTTCTTCTCCATAACCCCTGAATAGCACTGGAAGGGAATGCAGGGCCTGAGGGACTATGTAGCAGAGAAGGGACTGATTCCTTGTGTTGGGTGTGTGTGGGTGTCTTAGAAGTCAGGCTAGTTCTGGTGTAGGTGTTCCTAGCTCTATAATGGTCTCACCAGCTTAGAATTTATCCTTTCCCAACTCCTTGATGGCCTGATAAACCCAACTGTGTTGGCTTGGATGTGTTTTGTGTATCCTTGGCTATGTGTAAGCCTGCTTGTTCCCTTATCCCTTGGAGAATCATGCCCATCTCGGGGGTGGTAGCGCTGTTGAGAGATTAAGGAGCACACTAGCCTATGGTTGGGTGGAACGTTGCAATGACGTAGATGGTTGCAGAACGAGTTCTTCATAAGATAAGTAATCTTGCCTATTTGACTTATGCAACTATATTTCCCGTTAATGAATGTGATGAACATGTTGAATGAATGCTTCTATGAAAGAATGTTGCTTCCGCTGTGTATGATAAATAATTGCATCTGTGCATGTTATACTTCAAAACATTCTATTTTAGCATTTTTATGAATTCACGTGTTCATGGGGCTGGTAGCCCAGATGGTTAATGCCATGGTTGCATCCTCTTCGTCGGTCGGAGGGTTGGGGACATTACATATACATAATCGTAGAGTTATATCCTTCTTCATAACAAAAATAACAAGTGCTCCCTAGGGAGACACTGGGTCTGATATAATTATTATCAATAAGTTCTTTTAACTGTGACTTTAATTCATTTAATTTCAATATATTCATCCGATAATGGGCTTTTGAGCTAGGAACTGCACCAGTTACTAGCTCAATAGTGAAGTCTAACTCCCGCTTCGGAGGCAGTCCCATAATTTCTTCCAGAAATACATCCGAATACTCCCTCATGATTGAAATTTCTTCCATTTTCAATCTATGTTCATTATTAGTATTTTTTTCATTAGTTACTATTATAGCAAAGGATTTACAACCTTTTTGAACAACTTTTTTAAGTTGCAAAGTAGAGATCTATCTTATAGCTATTTTCCTAGGGATTCCTTTTACATTTACTGTTTCTCCATCATCATTTACGTAAGTAAATGTTTTATTGAAATATTTCAGGACTAAACTATGTTGTTCTTACCAATCCATACCAATTAACATATAATAAGAACGTAAAGGTAAACATTAAGCTTAACAGAGGTTTCAAACTGATCCATTTTTACAGTACAATTCTTAACAAAACTAATCACTTTTCTTTTTGCAATAGTAGCTAGCTAGACTGACCAAGACTTTGCAAACATTTCTACCGATAACTTGTATTTTTCTACAAAATCAGGAGAAATATAACTTAAACTAGCCCCAGGATCAATTAAAATAGATATAGTGGTTTGATTCAGCTTACCTTCCACTTCCACCATGGAGGTTTGATAGTCCACCTTCCTATTTTCCATTGCTGCATTGATCCTGGGCATTGTCCTTGCTAGATCACCAACAGTCATCTCCTCCTGTATTGTATGTATGTTGCTAACAATATTCTTCCGGTTGGGGCAAAATGATGCATAATGAGGACCATTACATTCCCAACACTTTACTGGTTCCTTTCATTCAATATTCTTGGTGTAGTTACTATGATTATTAACAGGTTTTTTATTTCTTTGACCATTTGGGTTTATCTATGAATTACCTTTGTTCCCTTGGAAATTTTTATTAGGAAAATTTTGTGTGTTATTATTCTTAAAATTATGGTTAGGTACAAAACCTTTCTTTCTCTTTTCAAAATTATTAGTTCTTTTAGCCTTCCAGTTTGTCATACTTTCCTTTTTGGGATTCTATTCATAACATAAATTATCCTTTCTCAGCACTTCTTCTAAAGTTTTTGGATTGTCATATTCAATTCAATATTTTATATGGAAGGGTAAGCAGCTTAGAAACCACCATACCTTAGGATTTTCACCCACAATGTAAGGCACATATCGAAGAAGACTTAAAAATTTACTATTTAGTTCTTTCATGTTCATTGTTTCCAATTTTAGTTCATAAAATTCCTTATCCTACTCTTCGTAGTACTGTTCTAAAAAGATTTTCTTCTTAAAATATTTCTTGAACGTACTCCAGTTAATGTTCTTCTCTCTAATGCCTTTTTCTCTTTTTAGGTCCTGCCACCAAATATCTGCCTTCCCAGTGAGGTTGTAAATGGCCATTCTGGCATTTAGTTGATTAGAATAATTATAAATTTGAAAATATTTCTTTATCCTATACAACCATGATTTAGCCTCTTCTCCCTTCCCGGTTTCACCATTAAAGGTTCGTGGCTTTATTTTCTTAAATTCTCCAGAGATTTCTTCGTAACATTTAAATTTTATCTTTCTTGTATGATGATTATCTTCGCTACTATCATTAGTATAATGATAATTTTTTTTTTATGTGGATCGCCATAAAACTCATAGGATGAGCTACTTTTGAATTTTAACTATTTATACTTTTTATTTTGATGTTGGTAAGGAATATCTTCAGACATCGTTTTTTTATATTTTCCTTCATTCTGAAATCTTTCCATTCAGGCCTAGTGTTTGAACCTTGGCTCTGATACCACATGTAATATCTCAAAAAATTGTAAAACTTTAAAATTTTTCATGTAACATAAAATGTTTGAATTTGTCACTACCTAGGGACCAATAGCTACTAACGGTTGCTTTAAACAGTAATATTTAGATCTGCACATATGCAAATCTTTTAGTTTTGTATAATTATTTGATTATCTTCATAGGTCTATGTTAATGATTTGGATTTAGTATTTTAGGTTTTTCAAAGGATAGAAAAAGATTATTTTGTATGAACCTAATACTGAGTGTGTTTTTAGTTACTGTCTTATGACAAGTAGGAAAGAACTTCAGTTTGGGATCGAGGCTTACTTAGCTTATGGCTAACACAGTAAAGTGTTACTTCTTCTATAGGTTCTGAATTGATAAATAGTTAAGACATTTTGTTACTAGTCTTTCCAAATCCAGAATAACATTCAGCTAGCATATACTAGAATGCTAGTTAAATTATTTGTTTACAGCTTAACCAGAAAAAGAGGCATTGTTGATCTTCTTATTTACAATTTTCATAGTTGATAGTAGTGAGTATTCTTCTAGCAAACTGAAATTGTCTTAATTATGGTTCTAACCATCATAACTAGGTTTTGTTTGTTAGGTTTTGTATCATTCTATTTTTAATATAAAAATCTAGATACAACCTTAGGGAGGAGTATCTCATCTTAGCACTTACCCTATTGAAACTATTTGATGTTATAATATTTTCCAATATTAATGCTTTTACTGGTATTTTGAGTAAATGTGGAACGATCCAGGGATCTGAGTAAGAATATTGAGCATATTTATTTGAGGACTCATGTAGGAAACAATACTATGATTTATAAGGTATTTTTAAACTAGGCTTAGCACTTAATGTTTATAGATGTATTAACACCACTTGTTTTATTTCAACAATGGATTTGTAAGTCTTTATGTAGGGAAGTATGTATTAAAGCTTATAAGAAAAGTGCTCTTATTTTCTGTCTATACTTTCTCTTCTCATCAAATTTTACTATACGAAATTATGAAATTATAATACCTATGTTAATATGCTAACTAGGCATATTTGTTATAAGAACTAGTAATGGAGTTTCACAGTTGACTTCCTTTGCTATAATTTTAATTAAGAAATATCCATGATATAGATATTTTGCATTATGTTTCTTCTACTAATGCCAAGATTAGGGAATTCCATATTTGAATTATTATATATATATTTACTATATTAAAAAACTATACTAAACCTTAATGCTTTTACTATCTAACTCCCATGTTTAGATTATTTGATAAATATAGCTAACCCATGAATACCAATCCCTAACATGTAATATAGAATGGTATTAAAACATTTATTTTCTACTATTACATGTAGGTTAAATAAGGTTTCAAACTATAGCTAAATACACACAAAAGAAAATATTTGATAAGCCATGCGTTGGGAAAACAAAGGTTAGGTTTTTGGGGTTTAGCCGAAGGGAGTATAAAACATTCTAAACTCTAAATTATTTCATTCTTCTTAGTCTTAAAAGGCTGCTATGAGTTTGTAAAAGTAGAAGGCTTGTGGCCGCGAGATTCACTGTCAAAACTATCTCACTCTCAACCGACAAACTCGCTATTCCCTTTACAATTCTCTGCATCGAAGGTTTTGTAAGTTTATGGTTTTGTTGAGCCATAATACCCTCGGATTGTTGGGGTTTCTACCTTGTGAGAATTTTTCTTTGAAAAACTAGTGAATTTGTTGCCTGAGGAGGTGAGCACAACTTCTAGGTTGTTGTGGAGTGGCATGGGATGTTACTTGTATTTTTTAATATTGGAGACAGAGGAAAACAAAGGACTTCACAGTCCATTCAGTAAGGGGCCATTTGTTTCTGCTCCGTCTTAGTTTTGGAAACTGAGGTTGTACTCAGTGAGTTGTGCAAATTCTCCACAATGCTTCTCTGCAGCTCAACACTCTCAGAAGGATAGCTGAGAGCTGGAAGTGAGCACTGTGTGCTTGCAATATTTCTTACAGTTCCCTCGTGAAGCTTTCCATTTGTGAAAGAAGTGGCTAGGGTTTTGAAACATGTCTTTAAATGGTAGAGTTAGAGGATATAATTCTAGGTGCAAAATTCCTTCTAATTTAGAATTAATGCATTATTCAAATTAGTTTTCTTTTGTTTAGTATCAGAATAGTTCTAACCTATTGCTTTTGTATATACACCTTTTGCAAACTGTACTAAAAAGGTTTTCCCGAGGTTTGAAATCGTAAGGAGAAGGGACTCCACCAAATCGATTTCTTGGAAGCCTCGGTTTCACTGAGGTTCTCCTACAGTGGGTGAAAATGTTGATTTTTATTGATGGATTTTTTAAAATTAAGGTCCTTCAGCTCGACTGTGATGTACTACAACGAAGATCTTGGACTGGCCAAGGACCGCTATATGATGATTGGTTTTTAGAAATTTTAAAGCCCTAGTTGTTGTTTTAGCAGAGTTTGGAAGGGCTTTCATAGCTGAAACACTATTTGGTTTACTGTGAAAACTATTCATAGTGATCATACCTTTCTGAAATAGGCTTTTAAGGCTTGATTTATAATGTAAAAAGGCCATAGGGCCGAGACTGTTTTTGTTTAATTTTTCAGTTTTAAAGGTTTACTTTCAGCTTCAAGCTGATAATTTATAACTTTGTTTTNTAGGGTATTTTTTTTATAATAAATTAGTTATTACAAACATAAATGAATTCTGTAGAAAACAAAATAGAAAGAAGTTATTGGCTAAATAAATTCTATATTTTCTATAATCTCATAGATTACAGATATGCTGTTAGGTTTTTATTTTTATTATTATTCATACTCATAGATAAACTATGTGACCCCATAAAAGCATCTAAATGATTCTTAAGGTTGCATATAATATGTTTTGAATTCATTTAATGATGAAAAGAACAATTCTTTTACAGAAGTTATTTTACAACCCTAATTCTTCTCGAAATATCTAAAGAGCTAGTATTTAATATTTCTGTTAACCCTAGTTTGCATTTTCACTTAGATAAACTAATTGGGTAAATGTTTAACCTTTGATACTAATTTTGTTAAGTTAAACTCAATTTTAATAGTTTCTTGTTTCTATATTATTTTTTATGATTAACATATTAGATGTATACTATAAATTTTGGATTTACTGTGTAAATTGTTACACAGACTAGTGTGTAATACCTTAACTCTTTCCTATCTATCTCTATTTAATTTGTTTAAATACTTGTAACTAAATGAAAATTATAAAACAAAACACAAAACAATTTATACAAAGGATCCTATAGGAAATACACACGAAATAACAATTTCGTCTGCATACATACTTCATTCGAATTCTTTATTTGAAAATAAACTAACCTGCTCTACTAGAGTACTACCTTAATAAAGGTGTGGATAAATAAATTTTAGGTGTTTTCTTTCTATTTGCCAATTTAATCAGAAATTCATTTTACTCATTTACCCTTATCCACCTAGTTCAGAACTTACTAACTTTCACAGTATAAACATTTCTCCTAACTAACCCTAATAGAAATTAAGAACACAAGTATACCATATCATTGACAAATATTAAACTTTCCAGATAATAGTAAATACTTAGATAACTGAAATAAACTAGTAAATCCTGGAAGTATAGATGAGGTGACAACATCTTAAGGAACCTGTTCCTCCCAACCAACTCCTAGAGAATAGCCAATCTGCAATTCTCAGGACCCCTGAGCTTGTCTCCTGGTCCACTTGCTAGAAGTACTGGGTGAGAGATGTAGTCTAGAAATCCTCTGCAACTTCACTGAGTGTTCCACAATAAGCCAGTTCTGCATACAACAGTAGGAACTTAGCTTGGAATAACTGCACTAGTTCAGGTCTTCAGCACTTTTCCACTCAAAACATACTCCAGCTAGTCTCCTCCATCGAATTCTCTTATGTACTTCATTCACTCAGAATGATCACAATTATAGAATGAGTAGCCTCAGCTGTATTTAATGGGAAGTTTTATTAACATGCCTAGGTCTTTTGGGTTTGTTTTTACTTAATGATGCACGTTCTCTTGTTCCACTTTCTTGGGGAATCATGACCACAAAAATAGGGAAGTTGCCACCTGCAACAGCTAGAATTAGTTTGAGGATGCTGCCAAATGTCAATATTATCTTAACCCATCCACCTCCATCAAGTGACCAGTAAAACACTCATTTAACAACTTTCCTATGTTGTTGTCTCATCTTTCATTTATTTATTAATAAAATATTCTGCAATTACGTTAAATTATCCTTGACCCCACTTGGTCATTAAGTAAAAAATTTAACATAATGTTTCTTAAAACATAAAATGTTTTTGCGAATTAGGGAATGTGACATACACACCCCCTTAATTTATAACATCATCCTCGATGTTATTTATTCTTCATGCTTAGAATTTCCTTGGAATAGAACGTGATATGCATCCCACATATGACTCTCCAATTCTCACGTAGCTTATTCTAGACTAATGTGCTTCCATTGCACTTTCACTTTACCAATGGTGTGATTCTAAAGCAATATCTACCTCCTTTTGAGGATACAATCCAGTTCCACCAGAAAATATCCTTCGGGATCCACCTGCACATAATTCCAGTTTATAACATGAGTAGCATCATGTATGTATTTTTTCAACACACAAATATGAAAAACATTATGAAACTTCAAATTTGGTGGTAAGGCTAAGTGATATGCTAGTGTCCTATTCTGGAAAGTATTTCAAAAGGTCCATAATATCAAGGTGCTAACTTGGCACAACTTCCTAATCTCAAAGAACTCTTTTTAGGCCTCATCTTAATAAATACATGTTCACCAACCTGGAACTCCTTTTCAGTTTGTTTAAGATCTGCCTGACTTTTTTATCGATCTTGTGCAAATTTCAAGTTACCTTGCACCTGTTTTACAATTAACTCCATCTCTTTTAATAATCTAGGTCCTAACACTAACCTATCAACTAGATTACTCGATGAGATGGGGGTATAGCTCTTCGTGCCATACAAAATTTCAAAAGGACTATATCTTGTTGAGGCTTGGTAGTGATTATTGTAAGCAAACTCTACCAAGTGTAAGTAATCTTCCCATTTACCTGGCTATTATTTTACATACATTCTTAGTAGATCTTTCAATATTAGATTCACTCTTTCAATCTGTCCATCTATCTGAGGATGGAAAGAGGTACTGAAATTTCATGTAGTATTTATTCATTTAAACAAAGACTTCCAAACGTTTCTTGTAAACTTAGGGTCTCTGTCTAAAAATTATTACTTTCGGTATTCCATGAAAACAAAAAATTGTTTTAGGAATAGATTAGCAATATTCATAGGTTTGTAAGTAGTTTTTACACGTATAAAATGAACTGCCTTTATTAGTTTATCGATGAATACCATTATTGAGTCATTTAGGTTTTGATATCTAAGTAGTTTTGTAATAAAATCAAGGTTGATTATCTCCCACTTCCAGCTAGAAATAGGTAATGGATGAAGTAACCCATTTTGATGCTGGTTGTTATAGCTGATTTTACCACTCCAGGTGAATCACACTTTGTATGGCCTTCCCCTGCCCCACTGCAGACTCCTTAGACCCCTTCGACCATTTTTTTTCCTTTGATGTTTCCTTGATCATCCCTAAAAACATGTGAAAAATGATACACGTGACTTTTAAACCCTTAATCGCGTATATACACGGGCTTGACCACTAAAACTGCGTACATCAAAATGTGTACAAAATCTAAATCCTTTTGGAGTTTTCCTTGACATGGATCTGACTCACTTGACTCCTAACCTTCCCTATTCCTTGAGATCGCTTGGATTCGACCTTTCATTACCCCTTTGAAAATCTATAAAAGGAATTCTATGGTACATTGAAGGCATATGAGAGAATTGAGAGCAAAGAAACTATAGTTCATTGTTGCCATAACTTTTGCTTGAGTCTGCATCCCTTTGTCCCTTGGAGCACTTTTATGTTCTTCCCAAGCTTGCCTTTTGCTTGTGATCTTGCTATCGAGAGATGGAGGATTGAGGTGGTGGAGGCCCAAGTGGGGGATTCAGTTTCTCCGATTCGTAGACGTGCCAATAGAGGTTGTATCTATTGCAATCTCTGATTTATATTAATAGAAATATCTTTTTCTGTCCAATAATGTTTGTTTGAATGAATATTTTATCCATGGGATTATGTCAAATGCTTATACATTATTGATTATATATGCTAGAATAGATCTAACACCATGATATATAGAATGCTTGTATTGTTTACTTGTTGTTGAGAAAGTAATTTGTCAATTCAAGATGAAGTTGGAAAGCTCAACGGGGATCTAATTCAACCGTCCAGAATAAGGTACGAGGTCAGATCCTTTAGTGTTAGACATTTAATTTCTATTGCATATTGGAAAAGATTGATTTCTAGAGTCAAGTTGTCTGTTGTGGTACCGCAAGCCATAGGAACTTCTCTCCGTAACAGAATTGGCGACTCTGCTGGGGAGTTCCTAGTAGTTGTCCTTTGGGGGTTGTTGTATCGGCATTCAATGAATTTGAATTGCTCTTTCTCTCTTGTTTTTATGTCGGGTCTGGGGGCATGTTTCCCTAGTAGTGTCTGCTTGGTGTGAAGTTTGTCTCAGCTTGTCTGTTTGCCTTGATTTTTGCACCTTTCTTCCTGTACACTAGTTTTTAACTCACAGTCGCGTATACATGCGGGTTTCTCTGTGATTTCCGTGTATACATGCAGGTTTACTGCAAACAGTCGCATATGCCCTTAGTTTTTCCTTTTTGTGAAAGTTAAATGGTTTTTGGGTGAATTTTGATGATTGCTGAGTCTCCTTTGGCACTACCTGAGTTTGTTTATACCTCTATTTCTGAGCAGAGACATTTTTTTTAGGCTAATTTTTTTTTTAAGAAGGTTCTTGTCATGGCATTTTCAATTTTTTGTTTGGGATTAGTGCATTAGATTTCTTTTACCTTAGTGCTTTGCTTGAGTGCTTTTTGAGTGTGCTTGCAGAGTCTAGGGGTTGTAGAATCATTCTTTTGCTTTTTGTATCTCATTTTATTTCAAAAAATCAAAAAACATTTGCTTATCATCATGCATTTCATTTTGCATTTTGCATTGTACTCGCACTAGATTTGGTTTGGAGTATTAGTTAGGATTTCATATAGGAAAGCTTGCATTCATCATTTGAAGAAAAATTGTGCATTTCACATGGTAGCATACCCTATTTTCATGGACACAATGCATTTGCATTGATTGTTAGGTGTGCATTTTACTTCATGTTGCATCATAACACCATTAGTTGCACGGCCATATCCCTCTTTTGAGTAATAAAGCCAATTAAAATCAACGCTTAATTAAAATGAACTACACTCTTTTATTTTATAGGGTGCACCAACAAGCTTAGGTTTTAGGATCTTGGAATAGTTCATTGTGAGTAAATTCTCCAAGATCACTAAACAACAACATGTATGTGTCTGTCCAGGTGAGTGTGTGAAATCCTTGGTATAACCAGTGTTTCTCAAGATCCTCCTCTCAAAAGGGAGTTAAGCATGAGGCATTGTGAGTGGTTATTGATTGGGATGACCCCTAGTCATAACTGAGTAGCACCGGAGATATTTCCAGGATTGTATTCATATCTAGGGGCTCTTTTGAGAGTTTCGAACTTTTCTACCCTGCCCATACGGTCAATCCCACTTGCAACTGTCCACCTGAGCATTGATTATATTGAGGTGACCTTAGTGGCCTTACCTAGGATATCAAGGGGGTACTTTGCAGGAGTTATTCTATGGGTGTCCCGGCTAGGTTGGGGTCAGACAACACAGTGACTTTATGCGTTGAAGTTGAGGGCCACAATAATTGGTTACGTACCTCCACTTGTTGTGTATGGAAGTCTCAAGCCTCTCTTAGGCGAGACATACCTGCTTCATTTGGGAGCTCACTTATCCTGCCCTTGATTGCTTGCATTTGGATTTAGATTTTATTAGTGATTGCTCTGTGCATGATAGCTTGCCTAGGGTTTGCGTAAATAGAGAGTCTTTTCTATTTTTTGAGTCATTGTGGATTCGGGTTTGGCTCCTCGCCGTTCTCATCATTTAGCAAGACTTTCGCCTTCTAATTATCCTCCTCATTTGGGAGAGAGACCTAGACAGTCCAGCCAAACTATTTCACACATTGATTCACACACCACGGGAGACCATATAGAGGATAATCCTGAACCACCTTCTCCCATTTGTGTAGATGATGGGGAGTTTACTCCTACTTACAATCCTTCACCTGACTTGGCTAAGTTAGGTCCTATGATTTCTGAGATAGGAACCTTTCATGATAGACCTACTCACTCTAGGGTTGATTCCCCATTGATGCATTACTGGTATGGAATGCCGGAGGATACGGAGACTCATTTTGACCTTGCAAGCACTAGCTATTGTAGTTATGGTATGTTTAGTTTTCCTACACATGATTTGGCATTTCATGTCGAATCTGAGTTCGAGCCTAAAAATATGCATGGGGGCACTCTCATTCCTTACCATGCAGAGAGGTTTGGGAGCACTAGTCACATTGCACCTTCCATCCTGGTGGTGGAAGTTACATCACATGTTCCTCCTAGGACCAGGGTTAGCGATCCTATTAGGATACCAGACCCGAGACGAGTGACTATAGGGAATAGTATGTACATTATTACTTAGGTCCCTCTGTCCTCTATCCCTACTTCTTCAAATGTTCACCCTCCACCTTATTCGCGTGGTCCTTCGGGCCGAAATGTTGCTACGAGTCATGTCCGTACTACGGTTACTAGACCAGTTGTGTCTCAGCTTCATGCACCGCCCATCATTTCAAGAGGTCATGATCATACTTCTAGAGGTCACATTCCTACTTCCATAATATATATTCCTACTTCCGGAGCATATGCTCCTACTTACAGAGTGTCTCATGGGACATCTCATGCGATGACTTATGGGCCTTATTATGGGATGCAGTATGGATAGGGTACTTCACCTTATGGGGGTGGGTATCAACAGCCTACTTACTCTCCTAATTACAGCTTCATAGCTCCTACTAGTTAAGGTCCACCACACTATGGTGCTTCCATGCCACCCTATATGGGTCATACGAGAGGAGGGCACTATGGCTAAGGCCATGGTGGTAATCAGAACTATATGAATCAGACCTATCAGGGAGTGGTCCATCGGCCTCATCATCCTAGGCTCCCTTTCCTTGTGACACTGAATCTTCCTGACTTGTTGATATTAACGAACGATCCTGTCACTAATGACCCGTCTTGGCCAGCTCTCCCTACTAAGCTTCCCTCAGACATACCTAATTTTGAGGGAAAACTGGGAGAGGATATGAGCGAACACGTTACTACGTTTCACCTATGGTGCTCTTTGAATTCCTTACACCAGGACTCCATCCGTTTAAGGCTATTTAAACACACCCTTACAGGGCCTGCTGCAAAATGGTATATAGAGCTACCTAGGGGAGCATTCGCTTTGTTCAACAACCTTGCGATGACTTTTCTTAACCACTTCCAACTCCCATTGCATTATGACGTTGGCACTAAACTCTTGTTGACATTTAGGCAAGATAAAGCCACACATATATCGAATCATATTCAAGAGTGGTGTAGATGGAAGAGGTTAATTAAAGCCTTTATACCACCAGAATTCCTCCTGAAATGGTTCCTCAAGTCGTTATTGCCATATATAGCGAAGGATGTTTCTACATCCGAAGTGCAGAATGAGGAATAATTGATTTTTAGGGCACAGGAATTGGACTTGATTTATGCTCAGTCTGGTTTGTTATATGAGATTATTCCCAATGCTCCGTGTTCTAGTTTCGACCCCAAAGTCAAAACTAGACCACATGCCGATGGCATTGTGGGCTGTACAAGTGTGAAACTTGCAGATTCGGTTGCAAAACAAGTTAGTCAATTGTCAATCGACAAATCTGCTTTAGGACAAGCTATGGCTTCATCTCAACCTGCCCAAATGGCAAGTGTACTTTCAGTGCAATCGTCGGACCAGAAGGGTAACCAGCAGCCCAGACGAAATAGAAAAAAGGGTAAGAATAATCATAAGGGTGGGAATAAGAATGAGAATGCTAATAGTAATGACAAGAACGGCCGTAATGCTGGGGGGGACAAGCAAGCTAAAAGTAAGGTTAAGTTCCCTTGCAATTTGTGAAAGGAAGATTACCTCACTTACTTGTGCCCTCATATTGATGAAGCCTTGAGGTTCTTGGCACAGGGCCCAGCTATGCTAACTAACCCTTTACCGCACAATCAAAATATGAACTCGAGGTCCCATGACCAGTGTGGTGCTGATCAAGATCCACCAGAGGGTAGTGGTTGTGAGTGCATTAACATGGTACGTGTTGCGAAAGTTGTGACCCATGTGAAAGATTATGGTTCACCACAACCGAGCCTAGGCAAAGAGCCTGATCCACCAGGGTCCCCTTTGTGTATTGAGAAACCTATGGATAAACCTAAAACTGCACCTCACATTCCTAAGGGAGTCCTTAAGCGTTCAGGGCACAATCCAAATTCCCAAGCCACCCAGAACTATTCAGTTGTCGAGGATTTGGGCCATACTCCTTGTGCGATGTTTGCATTGGACATGCTTCAAAGTTGTCCTTTGTAGAGGAAGGCGTTGCTTTCTACCCTTGGTGTGAACGATGATGATTCTTCCTCCATGATTAAATTTGAAACTGTAGGACTACAGCCTCACTTGCCTTACTATGTGTCTCTTGTGTTTCACGTATAATGTCTTAATATGACCCTCAAGCACACTATGATTGACAAAGGCGATGACGCTTCTGTGATGTCTTTATCATGTTGGAAGGGTCTAGGTTCCCTTGAGCGATTGAAATCAGCGACCATGTTAATTGCGTTCGATGGGAGATCGTTTAGGTCACACATCATCCTTCCTTCCCTTAAAGTCCGTTTGGGAGGGAAGACCATTGCAATAGAGGTCGAGGTGGTTGATGCACCCCTTGACTACAATCTCTTGTTGGGTAGGAATTGGATGTACAATATGCAAGCCGTTGTTTCTTCCCTGTTCTGCATTGTATGCTTTCCACATAACGAGGAGATAGTAACGATTGTTCAAACGACATTCAATAATCCATCTATTACTGCATGTTTGGGAGCTTCGATCCCAATCATTGAGTAGTCTCAGCTGACAACTGGGTGTGTGGGTGTAGGAATGTATCCATCCCTCATGGGAGGCTTTAGTTGTCATGCACTGATCCTTATGATAGGATCTAGTCCCGGTGAGGCTTCAACATCTATGAGATCGGTATTTTTTTGCACAAGTCATATGGAAGATCCTTGGATTCTTCCTACACTGAGTACTCCAAGTGAGCCCATCGTGACAGATGTGCCATTGCCTGCAACTATGATAGCTTATCAAGCTAATCTTAAGTGTGTTGCAGAGCCTAGTCCTTCCTCTTTGCAGACGAAGGAGGAGGACCCTTATGTGATGCCGGCATGGACAGGATAGTCTTCTCATGCACATGACTACCTTGATATGATTTTCCCTTTAGATGAAGTGATTATTGAGGCTATTTCAGGAGTTGAGCCACCATGGGAGGAACTCCATCATAGATCGTACTTTCTTCCCGAGCTTGACCGCTTCCAGTGTGAGGATTTTAGGGTGGTTCTTAGTGAGAGAGTTGGTAGTCCTATGGTTCCATTAAGCTCTCCTATTCAAATGGCTAATGGAAACATGGCTAAGATATCTTCAACGATTCCTATCAACATCTCTCAAGATCCTGGCAGGATAGAGAATGTCTATATTGGGGCAGAATGTTCCCATGTTGAGATTCTAGAATACACCAAGCTATTTAAAGAATTCCGTGATATCTTTGCTTGGTCTTACGACGAAATGCTAGGTATCGACCCTCGTATTGTCAATCATGAGATTAATACTTATCCCAATGCTAAGCCTATTCGACAATGCTTGCGGGTGGTGAATCCTAGGAAAGCAACCGCGATTAATGCAGAGATAGAGAAACTATTGAAAGCCAATTTCATCTATCCCGTTCCTCATAAGTGCATCTTTTGTGTGAAGACAATTCATTTGTTAGGATTCATCATTTCTAAAGAGGGTATAAGAGTTGACCCTTTGAAGGTTGAGGCAATACTTCAGTTGTGTCCCCCTAAGAATATTCGCCATCTTCAGTGTTTGCAAGGCATGGAAAACTTCTTACGAAGATTTGTTGTCAACTTTGCCAATTTGAATAGAGGCTTCATGCGTCTATTGAAGAAGGATACCCTCTTTTGTTGGGATGAGCAAGCCTAGGAGTCCTTTGATGCACTCAAGAGAGCCCTAGCATCGACCCTGGTGATTAGTCCCCCAGACTATAACCATGATTTTCTATTATATGTGGCCGCGTCCTTACAGATGATTGGTATGGTTTTGGTTCAAGAGGATGAGGAGATCCAAGAGAATGTCATATACTATATGAGCCAAAACCTTATTGATGTAGAGATTTGTTATTCTCATGTCGAGAAGATTGCTTTAGCTACCGTACATGTGGTTCAGTGATTGAGACATTATATTCTCCTTCACCAGACCTTGGTTGTAGCCCATGTCAATCCGTTTCAATTCATCCTCACTCAAAGGATGATTGGGGGAAAATATAATAAATGGATTGTCATTCTGCAAAAATTTGATCTCGAACTTGTTTTGGCAAAATCGAAGAAGTATTTAATTTTTGCAGAGCTTATAACACATATTTCATTAAATTTGGAATTATACAAGGGATCTAGAATTTATAACTTCAACAAGATTGAGTTTTCAAAAAATGAAAAACCAAAAAATTACTTAATTCACTCATTTCAATCTTTATATTCACCATTTTTTTTATAATATTATCAATATAAGCTATATAAAATCAAATTTATATAAAGTTGAAGCATATCTTCCTAATATTAAACTTAGATTCCTTACATTATTTTATTATTATAATTTTTTAATTTGTATTAATATTTGAGTTGATCAAGGTTTACCTCATCTCATGAACAATAGATGTTGCAAGAAATTTCTTACCTATTAAGTTATCTAATGGCATTATTTGTATGTTGAAATTATTAACCATTTTATTTATAATTTGATAAAGCATATATTGTGCATGCGTTGAATTACCATATTAGTAAGAGATAGTCTCTATTTTAGAGTGACCTACAAAGTTATTTAATGATATAGCAGTCAATGTGTTTGTTTCTGTAACAAATGTATGTATTGGCATAGTAACTTATTAATTCCCAATCTTGATAATGGGTGGCTAGAACATGGGGATTTTTTCTCAACTTCAAGAAACAACAAGAACTGGAAATGCCCAGGAATTGGCTGAAACCTCTAATACCATGAAAAATTATTAGCTCATATAGTCACTGTAATATTGAACCTGTGGATGAGGACACTACCCCTAATCATATTTAGAATATTGACTCAAAAAACAATTAGTAACATATACACAAGCAACAACATGGAAAACTAGGTCATACTCTATTTTATTTTCTTCCCTTTATATGTATTGTCGAGTATGGATCTAGAATTTAGAACTTCAACAAGATTGAGTTTTCAAAAAATGAAAAACCAAAAAATTACTTAATTCACTCATTTCAATCTATATATTCACCATTTTTTTACAATATTATCATTATAAGCTATATAAAATCAAATTTATATTAAGTTGAAGCATATCTTCCTAGGCTTAAACTTAGATTCTTTACATTATTTTATTATTATAATTTGTAATTTGTATTAATATTTCTTACCTATTAATTTATCTAATGGAATTATTTGTATGTTGAAAGTATTAACCATTTTATTTATAATTTGATAAAGCATATATTGTGCATGTGTTGAATTACCATATTAGTAAGAGATTGTCGCCATTTTAAAGTGACCTAGAAAGCTATTTAATGACATAACAGTCAATGTGTTTGTTACTATAACAAATTTATGTATTGGCATAATAACTTAGTAATTCTCAATATTGATAATGGGTGGCTAGAACATGGGGGGTTTTGCTCAACTTCAAGAGACAACGAGAACTAGAAATGTCTAGGAATTAGGTGAAACCTCTAATACCATGAATACGTATTAGCTCCTATAGTCATTTTAATATTGTACTTGTGGATGATGACACTACCCCTAATAATATTTAGAATATTGACTAGAAAAATAATCAATAACATATCTACGAGCAACAACATGGAAAATTAGGTCATACTCTATTTTATTTTCTTCCCTTTATATGTATTGTCTATTGTATGCCTTAGGACATTTTTGTCAAGTCCATAGCACAATAGGTACTTAGGCACTTCACTTTTTCCCTTCATTTTATGGGATTATTATGAGCCCACAAGTTTCTACATGTTTTGGACATTGTTAACTAT